>JAJEJO010000548.1:128133-278872 GCA_020662805.1 Glaucomys volans
AGAGAAAGAAAGAAAGAAAGAAAGAAAGAAAGAAAGAAAGAAAGAAAGAAAGAGAAAGAAGAAAGAAAGAAAGAGGGGGGGAGGGAGGGAGGGAGGGAGGGAGGAGGGAGGGAAGGAGGGAGGGAAGAAAAAGAAAAGAAAGAAGGTGAAAAGTGGGGGAAGGGAGTGGGGGGCTCTTTTTCATCAGATGGTAAATAATCTTCCAAATCATTTTGGACACCCACATTTACTCATAGCCTTTGAAAATCCTCCACTTTTCAGCCAAGATCATGAGCTTGGCCTCTTTAGCACACTCAAGATTGACAACATAATTTCAGGGCATCATGGAGAATCCTGGCTGTTAACTGGCATTTCCTCTTTGGTTAAACTTATAATTTTATTTTCCCTTTTTTCAAGATAAACATGAAGAAGCTTCTTTTGAAAAATCACTAGATGCTTTTGATAGATTTCAAAGCCTGAATAACAGTTTTGTTTTGTTTTTTAATGGTGCATGAAGCAGTCACACCAGTTTCCTCTAGCTTGAAACTGTCACTTGGTGCAACAGAGCAATGCACTGGGGCCCAGCATGTGGCCAGTGATCCCAGGCACACTTCATGGCCTTGTTTCAATACAGGAAAGCAGAGTCAACTTTGTGAAGACGTTTTCACTGACAGTGAGGGACTGAATCTAAGTTGATAGTATGTGGTGTCACCAACACAAATAAAACAGAAGTGGCCTGAACAGATACTTCTAAGCAGGTGGCTAAGACAGTGTAGCCACAGGCAATGCCACCACATAAGCACCTCACTCCTCTACTCAGTCCCGATTTCCTAAATGTTGACAGGTGAAAAAATAAAGTGAGACTTAAACTGGAGCGAACATCATGCAGTCTTAAAAAAAAAAAAAAAAAAATCACAAACCCCTGAGGGTTCCATTTAGCCTACACTGCTGGAGCTGCGTCTGTCTGTCAGCTCAAACCCTGTCCATCTCTTCTCCTTCTGTCCTTACAACCCCCCACCCTCTCCATCTCTGACCCTGAAGATAAAAGAGTTCAATCACTGCTTGGAGGGAAAACCATTCTAAAAGGGAAAAAGATAATAGTTAAGCTTTTTTTAAAGCTTCCTGCCTGAACTGCCAGGTAGGCTAATTTCTTCTAGATCAGACTTCATTTCTAGAAGGCTCACAGGTAAAGGCACATTTTCATGGCTGTGCTCGGAGAGGAACACTCTCTTTTCTAGGACCTCGACCCTCATCTGGATTAGTAGTAACAGCTGCTGTGAAACACCAACCTGAATCTAAGAAAGGAACTAGGAGTTAACCCCATGAGAGTATTTTGCAGTTTTGTACATTCATGTGTGTGGTTATTTTTGCTTCTGGTAGGTTTTTTTCCCTCTTTGTGATGAAGTTGTAAAGCAAACAATCTTTTCATGGTGGTTAAAAGTTCTCACACAAAAGCCCCTCCCTTCCTGTTTTACCAGGAAGAGCTTTGTGTTGCTGCCTTTGAAACAATTCCTAGCTGGTCCTTCACAAGAAAGAATAAATCCTCTAATGTGGAAATATGCGGTAAGAACCTTCACAGGGGGGCCAAACCAAACCAGGCCAGCAGGCAGGTGTCTCTGAAAGGAATTTTAAAAGCTCTGGAAGAAACCCTTTGTGGCAGCTTGGTGCCTCTGTCACCCAGAGCCAGACAGTAAATCTGCCCTGTGAGTCTTGTGCAGCTGGCTGCCCTGGGTGGTAGCTGGGGTCCTCCAAATTCACTGGAACCACAAGACAAAGCAAACAGGACCCCGGGCCTCTTCTCAACCCTCACCTCAGCTGCACGGCCTTAGCTGCACTTTGTTGCTGGACAGTAAAGAACAATGGCTCTATGGGGACAGCTAGAAACTCTTCCATTTCCGGCCATGGACACTTTCACATTTATCCCCCACGTTCATCATGCAGGTTTTCAAATACATCTTCTGTATACAGTGTGGTTTCCTTTTATAGGGAAAAGCCTGATTTTCAACATTGCTGAATATCTCTCTGTGTGGCAGGTGAGGATCTAGACTTTTCCATTCGCTGTCAGTCCTGTCAGCACCAAGAGCCCTTTGCTAGGGAGCCACTGAAAATGGAAATAAAAGGTGTTTAGAAGAACAGGCGTTTGATTTAAATGAAAAGTCATCACTGCTTCAATGGGATATGTAAATTCACCTCTGCACCTGCTGTGCTCAATAGTCATTTTTCGGCATCGTCTTCTTAAAATAATTACTATTTTGATACAGATGCTGATACTTCTTTAGTGATTCTGTCCACAGATTTTCCTGTGGTCAGTAATAACATCACAGTTCTTTATGGTATCACAAATGTCTGCCAACGTGTTGTGCAAGTGATGTATTTATCATCAGCCTCCTTGGGAATCAAAAAGACGGTCATAACTTTTTTCACTAAAGATGCACTTTTGTAAAAAAAAAATCTCATTGTTGCCAAAATTGATTATTATAAAAGAAAAAAAAGGAATTACCAAATAACAAAATAAATAGTTGTGGATATAAACTTTATAACAAATGACTAAACCAACCACAGCACAAGCATTCTGAGCTCTGTATGCATTCTGAGGAAGAACTTGCTAGGCACAGTGGCACCCACCTAGAATCCCGGCAGCTCAGGAGGCTGAGGCAGGAGGATCGCAAGTTCAAAGCCAGCCTCAACAACTTAGTGAGGCCATAAGCAACTTAGCGAGTCCCTGTCTCTAAATAAAACATTTAAAAAGGAAGCTAGGGATGTGGCTCAGTGGTTAAGCACCTCTGGGATCAATTCCTGGTACCAAAAAAAAGGAAGGATTTGCAGTTTTTATTTTTCCGCACGTATTTTATATGCAACTAACTGATCATCCCCCATGTTGCCCACCAACCCTCCTAAATGGCAATGTGATGACATTGCATATTGCACAGATCACCAGCAAAACCGATTGGTATATTAAATGTCCAGCAAGAACAGAAGTATCAAAGACCTCTCAAACCAGGCCCAGGGGCCTGGTAGTTAACTCCTATCCCTAGACACCTGTGTAAAAGCACCTTTCATTTATAATAATCCCACACACTGTGCTTAAAAGGGAGATAATAATACACTGTGGCTGGAAAAGTTCAGGAAAGAGAACAGTATCACATTAAAGCGACAATTGTTTTGCCTACACACGCATCGCTACCAACAAGACCATGGCAGAGAGAGAATAAAAGCATAGGTCTCCCAAATCTGTTCAGGTTAACTTTAATGCAAGCATAAATATGAATATATGATCAATTTGTCAAAACGGTCCATGCACATTTATAAATAAGATACATTCTTGATTATTAGGTTGTAGAGTTGAATATATACATGTAAGATTTAGTTATTGATTAGATTGTTTCTGCCCATAAGTTAATTTTCTTTCCATTCAACTGTCATGAACTGAGTATGATGTGTCCTATTGATAACGTGCTTATGTCTATTTCTCTTTTCAAAGTTTCTACTTCTTACCGGTGATCACTATGTTATCTGGTGCATAGATATTCATAATTATTGTTTCTTCATTGTGAATCATGATTTTCAGCATTATATAGCATCCACATCATCTGAAAGATTGTCGGCCTGATTTCACTTGTCTGCTATGAGAATCACAATTCCACCTTCTGTTTTTATTTTTCTGATACATATTCACTAATTTTTAAAATTCTTTAATTTAATTTTTGTGTGTGTGTTGGAGGCATGCCTATTAAATGCCAATTTGAGGACTGGCTCATCTGTCACTATAACAAGAAAAAGAGGAACCAGTCAAGTCCATTCATTTTATTGATATCAAGGGTTATATTAGTTTAAAATCACTTCATATATCATGTCCACCATATTTCTTTAATTGATATATTTTCTTTTCTTTTTCTTTTTTTATTTTATTTATTTTGGCATTTCAGGATGCTTGCATGTTTGTTCCAGGGGTTACATTTGTATTTCTTCCATTTATTATATGCATAATGTCTCTTTCTTCTTACTCAAGATTTTTTGGTCTGGTGCGTCCATTTGTATTCTTCTCCCTCACCCATTATCCACTGTCAATCATACTGGCCTATTTTCCCCCTTCTCTCTCCTACTCCCACTTTTGGTCACATAATTCTTATTTTTCCAGAACATACAATATATACACATTACTCTTCAATCCCAGGGTTCATCCTTGTATTAGTCTGGGCTATACAATTAAATATATTAAAGTTTCACCATGCAAGAAAATTACATCATAGCGTTGAGGTTGTAGCTCAATGGTAGAGCACTTGCCTAGCATGTGTGAGGCACTGGGTTTGATCCTCAGCACCACATCTAAATAAATAAAATAAAGATCCATCAACTACTAAAAAATATTTTTAAAAACTTAACATCGTAAAACACTTTTCCACTACCTGTGCTTTGGCTAAAGTTTTTCCAGCATCTCTTGGTTAGAGAAAGTTCAGTCTGCAGGAGAATCTTACTGCACATATGTAGAGTATTCACTATATTATTGCATGCTGAAACTGTCTTTCTCTAATCTTGGTACTTGGAGGACAGATTGGCTGGATAAAAAATCACTGGCTCACACTGTTTGCCTGTAAGTCTCCTAAGAACTTCAGCCAGGGTTGTGGTATGGTTCTGTGATACAGCACTTGCCTACTATGCACCAGGCCCTGGGTTTGATCCCCAGAATTGAAAAAAAAATAAAGTCTGTGCTTTATTGACTTGTTTTGTGTGTTGCTCATGAGAAGTCTGATGTCATTTAATATTCTTACCCTTCTAAATCATTTGGCATTTTTGACTGGAGAGCCTATCGTGGGTTGAATAAAAGCCTTTAAAAGACATACCCACATCCAAGTCCCTTACGCTTTTAAGGAGCTTCAGATGAGATCATTCTGGATAATTCAGAATGAATTTATATTCTTATAAAAATATTTTTATAAGAGAAAGGCACAGAGAAGTAGGTTTGAAAGAGTAAAGACTCAAGGATGAAGAGAAGTGATGTGAAGTCACTCCAGGATAAAGGGGAGAAGCCATGCAAAGACAGAGGCAGAGATTTGGAGTGATGCAGCCACAACCCAAGGAACACTGGTGCCACCCAAAGCTAGAAGAGGCAAAAAAGGATGCTACTGAGAGCCTGCAGAGGGAGCATGGCCCTAGCAACATCTGGGTTTTGGACACTCTGACCTCATGAACTGCCAGTCAATAAATTTCTGTTTCAAAGCATGAAGTTTAAGGTAATCTGTCACAGCAGACCTGGAAAACTAATACAGGTGTGAAGTGTGTGTGTGTGTGTGTGTGTATGTGCATTTTAAATTTGAAACCTCAGATTTATGAGATGTCTCAAAATTGCTCTTTCTAAGTCAGTTTTCCTAGATACACAGTGTTTTCAATATGAATATCTATATTTTCTCTTATTTTTGGAGAGTTCTCTAGGATTATAGCTGTTTCACTGATTATTTTTCTTCTTCTAGAACTTTCATTGTATTCATGTTAGATCTTGATTGACACATAGAAAAGGACTGGTGCTCCTTGCAGAACTAGCAGTGAAGAGAAAGATGGAAATGAGAAGAAATTCTGAATTTCTTGAAGAAATGAAAGAGGTCTGATATCTTTACATCATAATAGTCATGTCACAAGGAAAAACCCCTGTGTTTATTATCCAGTAGGAATTTGAATGTCTCAGTGCTTTTCCATTTTTAGATAGACATGAGATTGTATTAATTAATAATCTGGATATCCCTAAACCTGAAGCAAAACTATGCCACCTTAGGAATTCAATAGCACTACCCCAGCCCCAGCTGCCACCCATTTTGAACCTCCTTCCACCTCTCATACCTCAGGTTCTCTGCCTCTCCATATCAATCCACTACATAAACTTCCATGCCTGGCCTTGGAATTGCTTCTGCACTCAACTGGCCACCTGCTCTATTGACTTGCTGCTTTGAGCCAGATTCTCATTCCATAGCTAAGGCTTCTGCCTGCTTTCCTGCCTTAGTCAGTTTCGATTGCTATGACAAAATACCTTAGACTGGGTAATTTATAAACAATAGAAATTTATTGCTCACAGTTCTGGAAGCTATGAGGTCCAAGGTTAGGGCACCAGCAAATTCATTGTCTGGTGAGGGCCTGTTCCTTAAAGTTTGTAGTTTCTGTTTCCTCATGTGGTGGAAGAGGCAAACAAACCTCCTTGGGCCTCTTTTAGAAGGGCACTAATCACGTTCCTCAGGACTTTATTGTGGATTAGGCTTCAACGTAAGAATTTTAGGGCAGCAGTAGGGATACAGACATTCAGATCATAATATCTACTGATGCAACTGTACTCCAAATGTCTGGGAACTTCTATTGTCCACTTGCCCCTGACCACTGCAGGATAGTCTCATCATTCTACTTGATCTGACACCCAGGCTCAGGCCACCAAATAACCTTCACCTAAGAAGATGAAGTTTTCCATAGACTCAGCCATTCTCTGTTCAAGGCATGCAAATCCCTCAAAGCGAGCAGATGTTTTTATGGGCGTTAGCAATGGTTTCAACCTTGTACCATGAACAGCTCCTTCCACCTTCAGGATCTAATTGGCTCCATCTGCTCACATCCTCAGGCTAGATTTTCTCACTGGGATCTGGTCTCTGACACTCTTCCAGCTCTTTTCCCAAGAGGCTCCTCTGTTTTTATGTTAATCAATTCATGTAAAGAGAGGTCACAGAAAGGAACACTCTTGCCCTCCACCTGGCATATGTTTAGGCTCTGATAAAGCACCTACCACACAAACTCCCACATCCTGTCCATGAGCTACGATAAGATTCTAGAATATGGTAGAAAGATATTAAAAAAGCACAAAAGCTTAGAAGTTTAGTCCTCTGCTTTATAATTATGTTGAAATATTCCTCATTTCAACATGCTGAGTCAAAATATCATGCATTCTGTGAATCTGGTGGGAATTATACAATGGAAACAGTATTTGCAGACCAGAATGAAGCAAATTAATCACTTCAATCAACAAAAGTTAATTTAGTTCTACCTCGTGGTTTTATAAGGCATTTAAAAAATTTGTTTGAATCTATGTTGCTTGAAAGTATTAGAAGGTTTGGATCCCTTTCAATTTCTATTACAAAGGAATAAATTCTCTGTTCCTTTTAAGCCCAGTCAATAACAGAATTAGGCTTTTTTTTTTTTTAATTGAAGAATAGTTAGGGATGTAGGGGGAACATAGTCTTAGTTATGTAGAGATAGGGCTCATGTGCTTGAGATCAGTATCCTCACTGGTGAACTCTTAGGGTGAAGCCCTTCAAAACACAGATCTTAGCTATTTTACATGCAGATTGGTTGATAGATTCGAGTGCCTTCAATGGGTTGCCTACTTGAATAGCATTGTCTTGTTGGTGTTAATAGTCCAATTTTATATATAAACTTCTCTTCAAACATAAAGGGATTGGTGTAAAGTCCTTCCAAGTAAGTGAGATCGAAACATAAGCTGATCTGATTTCAAAAGCTATCTTCTTATTAGTACACGATGTTGCTTTTTTATATACTCTGAAGTGTGTGGGATGAAGACGCCATTCTCTGGGTATTCTTACCTTGGGTTTTTTTTAAACTTCCTGTGGTATTATTCTTGGCACAGTGGTTTCTCGAGGTGTGACAAATGTCCTGAATAGCACTCAACACCCATTCTTACCTCCTTCTCACATGCCCTCCTCTACTGCGAAGGTTGGGCATCCAGAATCAAATTTCTCAGTCTTACTTGCAGCTGAACTTCTAACTTGGAATTAGTTTCAACCAATGATGAGCACTTGCAAGAGATTTGGAAGTCAGAATTGAGGCAGAAGCCAACCTCCCACCAATTTGGCTGTAACCAAGGGCAAAGGTGATTTGTGGAGATGTAGGAACTTCTTGCAGCAGTGTCTCAATGGCCCATCACAATGTCATGGATGTTGAGAGATAGTCAAGGTGGGGGTAACAGGGATTCTGATGAGCAGATTTCAGCAAAAGCAACACGTTCTTGGAGTCGCTGTTTCCAGTGACAGCCCCTGATTTTCTACCTTCTCAGGGGTGGCAGAGGTGGAAGCAACCTTAAAGTCTGCTCCTCCAGTCTTCCCAGCAATGCTGTAAACACCTGCTTTTCTCTATTCAATGCCTTTTGTCTTAAAATAGCTCCTGTGGTTTTTGTTTCCTGCAACTGAGTTCTGCTGATATGCACTGTTTTCCTTCTTTCCCTGTAACTACTGGCCTCTGCAGCTGCTAACCCTGCAATGGATCCTATAAACACTAAGATGAAAGTTTTGAATATCTGCCCCATCTCTCTTATCTGGCTTCATTTTTCTCCATATAGCATTTATTATCTCCCAGTGAATATTTTTATTTATTAGTTGAATGTCCCTCTCAAATTTAAGTTCCATTGGAAGAAAGGCTCTATTCACTTCTGTTCAGCTCTTTAACACTTAGAACAGTACCAGCAAATAGTGGGAACTCAATAAATGGCTGTGAATGAATGAAACCAACCTTTCTTCACACAACACTCCTATGAATGTATTAGTAATAGATTCATCAACAATAATGCCTCCTCATGAAGCTTTCACCAGATTTTTAACAGCCCCAAAAGAACACAAGATGACATGCGTTCTTGGATCTCAGCATTATACTCAGCGTGACCAGTTCCTTCAGGTTTACCTGAGATGTTCCCAGTTTTAGCATTAAAAGTCCAACATCTTGAGCACCTCTCAGTTCTGGGAAGACCAAGAAAATTTGTTACCCTAATTAAATTCATGAGCTGCCAAAGAAAGGCACTTGACATTGTATTACCTTAAATCAATCTTGCAAATGAAAGCTTGAAAACATGAAGGAAACTTGAAAATAGTTTCCTTCCTGTATCAGTCTGGTGGCACGTGATCCCTGAAACCACTAAGTATAATTTGAGCAATAGCTTAGGCTGTATTTTGCTTTTTTTTTTTTCCCCCACTATAACTCTCATTTGGCTGTATGCTGAATATTTTATAGCTGAGCCTATGAAATCTCTTCTGCATTTCAGTCATGTTAAAAAAGCTGCACATGGCCTTCCCAAAGAAAGGATGCTGTAACTAAAGATGAACTCTAGGTTCACAGTGTTGGAGAAGTATTGTAAAATATTTAGCAATGTTAATTCTAGGAATGAATAAAGGTTTTCTCATCACTAACCATAAGAAAATCATTCCCAGCTAGCTGCTAATATTATCCTAAAACTTTAGGTAGTGTGTTCCAGTGTTACATGTGGATTTGAAATGTCAAGGACTCTGAACTGGTCCTTTACTAAGAATTTGGAGAATAAGAGCATTCTCAGACATATCTGAAACCCAAACTTCTGGCAGATGTAACATCTTATGTATTGTCTTTCTCTGGTGACTCATGAGGGTGGATGTTTATATGTTTAGATTTTAAAATATTCATCTGAACCAAAACTGAAACTTAGACGTGCTATTATTGCCTTGCCTTAGGGTTTTTTTTTTTTTTTTCACCTGCAAAAACAATTGTGTAACTAAATGGACCATTTTCATGGTACAAGCAATTGCATGTAACAGTAGTGTTTATCCAGCGGTGAATGTAAGGGGTTAACTGAGCAGCAATTGCACAATCCTAGCACAATATATTCCGCAGAGCCAGCAGTCTCTGTCTGAACGTGTTTCTAAAGCAGATACAGAGAAACTGACCAAACCTCCAAAGGGCAGCTTGCTTAGAGGAACGAAGCACACATACTACTTCTCATCTGAAGATACTTGGCTCAAAGGATTCTAGAACATGCTCTTGCCAAACTATGTGAACTCTGAGATAAATGTTCTACATCTTGATCCTTCCACAACCTGACCCAGGATCTTGGACAGGCTTAACATTTTTGTTAAAACCAGCTATTAGGCCTGACCACTTCCTTCCTTCCAGACACTATTTTCAGAGGCAGAGAGACAGCGCCTCTGCACCTGTTGTTAGTGGAGCTACAAAAGAAAACCTCTATGAAACCCTCATTTGTTCTCCCAACAGGGACAGAAGTACCCAAGTCCAGGCAAGGGATAATACCAGTGTCCAGTAAGGCCAGGGGCTCAGAGGCCAGGCAGCCTCGGGAAGGACCATCTCACCCACCATCTTCCTGTATTGCATCTTTCTTTCTCTCTTTCTTTCTTTCTTTTCTTTCTTTTAAATGTTTTAGTTGTAGATGGACACAATACCTTTATTTTATTTATTTCTTTTTATATGGTGCTGAGGATCGAACCCAGTGTCTCATATGTGTGAGGCAAGTGCTCTACCGCTGAGCCACAACCCCAGCCCATGTATTGCAAATTTGGACCTGCAGCTTTGCACAGCCAGGGCTCCCTGCTCCAGGTCTGTGGCTGGCCTCATTGCTAAGGGGCACAGCAGAGGATCACAGCCCTGTTGTCTTGTCACTGGGAATGATGGGGCTAAGGGAGGAAAAGGAGCTCCTGCAAGCAATCGCCTAGTAGGTATCTGACCTTGTTCTACTTGTTGGGATGTGAATGTGATTGGAACTCCCTACCTCAAGAAGCTTATGGTCCCAGGGGTGATGGGCAAACACCCTGATAGCCTTAGGGAGGGGTCTACTGCAGCCTGGACACAGAGCAGGAGCTACTCTAGATCCCTTGGCATCCAGGTTCCCGGTTCTGGCTCTGATCATCCTCGCCCCGGGTTTGCCACGGGATGGAGTTTCAGGATGAGGTCTGTGGCTGAACATCATCAGCTAAACCAGTTTCTGCCCACATTCTCTCTCTAAGCCAAAACTAGTGCTGAGACTTGATATCTGACTCCTGCGTGCCAGGAACCCATCTTGGCAATCTGTTTGCTAATGTTTTCCTAGCTTTTTGTCTTTCTTTGCAGAAATTTGGCAGAAGAGTGGGGTTCTTATTTTCACCTTTTCTCTGGGTCTGTTTGTTCAAAGGTAGAATAACAGGGGACTTTGAAAGCCTAATGAATTGGACATTCCAAGACATTCCAACAATGACCCAGGAGCAAGTGGAGGTCTAATGTTCTATCTCATACACCCAGGGCAGGAGGCTGCTCGGGACTTCACGCTGTTTTCATTCGTACGCAAAATACTTCCAAAAGCACAGGTTCTCCAAAACACAGAATCTGAAACCAAATTGATGTTCCTCATTCTTAAAATTTCTGTCTCAGTAGTTGTTACACAATAGTGTAATACACTTCACACTGGGGGGGGGGGGATAAAGAACATTTTACGGTTCTGATGTCCAGAGAATTTGTATTTCTTATCCACATATATTTCTTCTTCACTATAAATACATTTAAATAGACTAAACACGGTCTTTGGCAGTTGCTTCATCCAAACATGGAAAAAATGCCACGGTTGGGTATGGATTTATTTAGACTTTCAAACAGCATTCTGGAAGCCTTTTCATTAAGGTGTGTTTGGTGTGCTGAGTTCTCCCAATTTAAGGCTGGGCGGAGGTACCTGTCACTGAATTTACAGTCTACACTGTACATCGAGCTTTGTTATCAAGGGAGTGACCCAAGTATTGGCTGTAGAGAATGGAAAATACTGTTCTAGGGGCGGTAACGTTGAAATCGCTACTTAAGCACACACACACATACATCCACAGCCAAACCCATCATAAAACCATATCAGCTCACACAGACATGAAGCAAATGAAACACGTGTCTCTAGAACTTCCTCTAAATAACAACAAGGTCTGGGCTTGAGTCCCTGAGATGCCCCAACTCTGTTTTCCCTCCTCATGTCTACCCTAGGCACTGGATAACTGGCTTATTTTCCTCTACTACTGGCAAATATCACTTAGAAACAGTACAGCTTCTCTGAAATATTTTAAGCCTGATTCTATTTTTCCTGGCCTTGTTGGCAACCAAGTATCATCTTTGGCACTTGAATTGATGCTGCTGAATCCTGTATTTTTTTCATCCACCGGGTGAGGTTCAGCCAGCCTGGTGACCACCACAGAGGAGGAAGACAATGGCCTGGGGTCTGGAGAGCTGCTGATGGAGGCAGGGTGTGTGCTGGATGGTCACTCCAGGGCAGGAAAAGGGAAGAGGGCAGAAAACCAGAGCAACCCCAAACCCTCCGAACACCAGGCTATGTAACTCAAGGCCAGCGCTTCTGTAACTGCTTTCTTTTAAATTTACTTAAAAATAGGAGATCTTAAATAACAGGATTTTGATGTGTTACAAAGAACAGAGCTTATCCACCTAGGACTTATGACTCCTCCTTCCGCTAAGAAATTGACATAAACATCTTCCACGAAGGTGCTCCTCACAGAAGCAGTCAACCACCCCCGTGTCCTTCCACTGCAGCACACCAACCCGCAACAGGCTTCAGTTGATTTCTGTTCAGGGTGGATAATTTTACGACCGCTAATTATATCTGCAGCCACACATGGAGAGATAGGCATAAAAATAGCCCTTTGTCCTTTCATAGATTGAAGGAAACTTTTCAAATATTAACTCAGCCATCTCCTTCCAATCTCCCAGAAGTGGTAGGTAGGCAGCTAAGTTTTTGTAGTCTGAGGAAGCCTGAGAGGTTGGGGTGGTGATTTTCTCAAGGTCAGGTCTACACCTTGAAATACCAAATGGATGATGGACAGAACTTCCAGAACTGGTGTTCTGGAAGTCACGTTGCTCTCTCCAGAGGACCTACCCTAAGTTTTGAGGGCAGGGCCTGCATCCAAGTTCCTGGTCTTAGAAAGAAAAGTGGCTAACAATAAGTAAGAACCCAATGATGATACCCCATTATTAAAAACTTCTCACCTGTGCACCCAGTGTGTGACAAACACAAACCTTCAGTCACATATTTGAGCCTGTGGGTGAGAACAAGAAAAAGCCAGAGGTGGCTGGAATCTGCTCGCAGTAGAGAACAGTGGAGTGGATTTTACCAGACTCCCTTCCCAGTCATTCCAGACTTGGGGTCCTCTCATGCCGTGACTTTTGCTGTCCAGGTGACCCATGGAAAAGCATTTTATTTCAGGTCTCCCTTTCCTCCACATGCAATGGAGATAAACCCCTATTCTGAGCACAACTATGATAGCAAAGAAGGAAATTCATGTTAGATAATCAGCACGGGGGCCAGAACAGGAAGCCACTTTTAGCTCCACGGTAGGAACCTCCAG
Source organism: Glaucomys volans (assembly GCA_020662805.1). Lineage (NCBI taxonomy): Eukaryota > Metazoa > Chordata > Mammalia > Rodentia > Sciuridae > Glaucomys > Glaucomys volans. The sequence goes on from JAJEJO010000548.1 coordinate 141,219, forward strand.
GGTTTCTTTGGTTGGCAAGGGGAAAAGTTTGGGCCCCAAAGAAGAAACATTTTGTTGGCCCTGTCCCAGGATTGTGCTCTAAGCAGACACAGACAAAGGCAGGAGTGATGCCCGTTAAAAATTTAACTATATATCATATTCATTTATTATCAATCCACAGGATAATCTGATTGCTACATGAGCTCATAAAAGCTTTTTTCACCTTTACAAAATTAAAAAAAAAATGTGCCACAAGGATGTAATAACAACTGCTGATAAACAAGAAAAGGAATCTTAAAATTATAAATTTGCTGTAGAAAAGATAAAAAACAATTATATTTTATTTAGAATTTTACCTTGAATAAAATATTCCCCTGTATAAAAAATAAAAAAGCTTGCTCTCGTTAGAATTAGAGTATTTTTGTCTCCAAATGTGGGAATTTGCATAATATTTCCATGACAGTTTTCCTCTGTACCGCGTGGCATTCAAGCAGAGCAGATTAGAAAGATTTTTTTTTTTTTTTTTTTTTCCAGGCAGTCTTAAAATGGGACATCTGTGGAGAGGTTCATTTTCTCCTTCTCCTCCTCCAGGATGTGGAACACAGTCCTTGAGGGGAGGAAAAGGAGGAAAGGAACCGGATGGGAGGGGAAGGGAGGGGACAAGTGGAGGGGCAAAGGGCAGAGAAGAGGACGTGAATGTGCTGTGGAATAGAGCAAGATCACAAGAAGGCCTATCGTAAGTGCTTTAAGATAAGGTGCAGAAGCGGACCGCAACGTCGCTAGTACTGCCCTATGTACATATTCACAAGAATAAAAAATTCCAGCTAGTTCACATTTTCTCGTCCATTCTGAGGCATCCACTCCACCACGCTGGCCTTGACCGTAGGCAATGCAGCACCTCCACTGCCCGTGTGGCTGTTGGTCCTTGAACTTGAGGGAGTCGCCCTGGGAGATCCAGCAGGCTCTAGAGACACGCGTCTACCAAGGGGCTGGAGTCCTGAGTTAAAAAGAAGCTCCAGTGCTGGAGTTGAACACAGCAATCAATGTTCTAATGTCAAGGCTTTTCCCCTTAGATTTGTCTAAAATAGGTGTCAGAGAGAAAAATAATATATAAACAAATAACAACACAAAGCCAAGAAATCCCAACAACCACTGGGGAGAGGTCAAGGGCTTAGCAGCTCTTGACGCGGGCCTGGGCGATGTCTGACGTCTTCTTGATGACACTGGCCCGAGTCTCTCGGTCCCGACTGCTACTGGGTGTAGGGGTCACAGAAGGAGTGAGGGGGAGGTCAGGAAACGTGGGCCAGGAGCTGTTGTAAGGCACGGGACAGCTCTCCTCCTTGATGGTGACCTGGAGATCTGGCTTGTTGGAAGTGACGAAGGTCGCCATGCTGGGCAGCAGGTAAGTGCTCCGTGTCCCCATGTTGCTGAGGTACTGTTTGCCTTCAATGTTCCTCTTTCGCCAGTGTGGTCTCCCCTTTCAAAGAAAATAATCCAGATATATATGTTCTTTTTGTTCCACTGAATGCGTTTTTTAAAAAATGTGCATGGTGGGGCAAACCTGTAATACCAGCAACTCGGGAGACTGTGGCAGGTAGATCACAAGTGCCAGGCCAGCCTGGGCAACTTAGCGAGGCCCTATCTCAAAATAAAGTTCACAAAAGGTCTGCAATACAGTGCTTGCCTAGTGTGTGCAAGGCCCTGGGTCAATCCCCAAGTGTAGGTGTTAGAATCGAATTTTTTTTTAAGTATCAAGGAATGAATGAAAGCTTAGCAGCTGTACATCCCTCAACTGAAATCTGTACCCAGTTCTTCATACCCCAAACAATGGTTTCTCTTCTCTTTTTTATCAGTTCCCACTTGCTAACTCCCAGAACTATGGCAAAGGGTGGATTCTATGAAGGCAGGAAACTTGGTTTTTGACTCCTGTATGCTCTAGTTACACACACAGACCATTCAACAGGTGTCCGGCTATGGTGGACAGTCTATCAGGGCAACAGTCCTCACCGCTGGCCCATTTAGATCTTTGAGTCAACCTGCATTTTCAGAGGAAGGGAAATAAGGAACTCCAGAATGGACAGCGAGTGCCCTTGATTGTTTTCAAATGCGTGCAACTTAAGATGCAAGGTGCTCAACAAACAGTGGCCTTTTCAGAGGGTGGCTTCACTCAGAGAAGGAAGTTTCTGACCTTGAAGAAGTCAGTCTGGAATATACGTGAATATAGACACTGTCTTCTCAGGATTCCTTGCTCTGTATTATAATGCGTTGAGTACATTGGGAAATCATTAATTCAACAAACCATTAGCTTCTCTCTTCCTCTCCCTCACCCCCTGCCCTCTTCCTCTCACCCCCTTGTCGCTTTCCATCACCATTACAGCCATTTCCTGCCATTGTGTGGGTCCAGCTATAGGAGGGAAGTAGGAAGCAGGCAGACTGGGAATCAAGATTGGACATTGGCAGCCTCTGGGCAGGATCACAGAGGGAGGGAACCAATGTATACGTGGGGGTAATTTTGCTGGACTCTTCCTGGCTTTTACTTCTGGTCATTGCTCCTGGCCAGGCGGGACATTCTATTTCTGCCGTGAGTTAGGATGTTTACAGTGATAAGAATATCAGCCTTTCCTGGCCTCAATTCCAATTTCCTTTCCCTGCTGTCACAGCCTCTCTTTCTGATTTTATCCCCTTTCCTCCCATTTGGTGCCCAACAATCTTACAAATCGAAAAGTAGAAGGGTGGTAAATTTGAGGTTCTGCAGATTTTATCAGACACACAAAAAACACCCAAAAGTAAAACATGATCAAAAGCACAGGCACGTGGGTCGGAGCAGGAAGCAGGCTTACCTCGGCGCTCTCCTCGTCACTGGGCACACTATCGGTAGTTTCGCTTTCTGTTCAAAGAGACAAAAACACAGGACCACGATTCGTTCCTGTTGCTCAAGCTGTTTTGAGGCTCAGGCAGTGTTGATAAAAGCTGTATCATCACTTCTTTTCCAAAAGAGAAATGTGTAACTAAATTCATCATCTCCCGCGTTTATAAGAGCAAACACTTCTATGGGGGAAAAGCTGGAGTGAGTTTGAATCACTTGGGCCTCCAAGAGAAAGTAGGCTGAGAATGGAGGGGAGGCCCACTTTTCAAGGACCAGATTCTGTCCACGCAGTCACCACCTCCCAGCACGGGGAGCTGTCCCTGTGGCACCCTTTCCTCACTGCAGCTCTGGCCATGAGGCCCCAGACAGGTCCTCTTCCAGTCCATGTCAGCCATCACGTGGAAGTCCCAACCCAGAGTGCACATTTTCCAAGAAGTCTTTCTAGATCATTCCCATTCCACTCAGATCTTCCTTCACCCCACATCCAGTTAGGCAATTCTATCTTGGATTCTTAGAGAGTTGCATCTTCCACCTGGGTGACTACAGGTGGACAGAATTTAGGATGGCCCTAAGACCCTCATCTGGTGTTCATTTTTTTTTTTTTTTTTTTGGAACCCCTTCCTCTGAAGTGTGGGTGGGACCTGTGACTTGCTTGTGACCAACAGAATACAGCAAAGGATGCAAGTATTACATGTCCATGATCACATCACATAAGTCTGAACCTGTCCTTTGAGGAGCCTCCAGCTTGCCAGTCCCATTGGGAAAACTCACAAGGCAAAGGACAAAGAGCCAAGTCTGGTTCAACAACTGGTGAAGAACTAAATTCTGACAAAAACCACCTGAGCTTGGAACTGAACCTCTTCCCAGCTGATCCTCAGATGAGACAGAGTCCCAGCCAACACCCTGATGGCAGGTCACCTAACCCATGTGTGGACTCCTGATCCACAGAAACTGTGGGATAAGAACGGTGTGTTGTATTAAGCCATTTAAGCTTGTGGTTACCCTGTCATGAAGCAATAGATAACTAATCAGTTACCACCCTGCTTCCACGTGCCAGCTGAGACACAGAGCCAATTTCTTAACTCCAGTGAACTACATATATTTTTCTCCACTGAAAAAATGGGGGTGTTACCTTCCCTTCCACCTTCCAAGGAGGACTGTGTGATGAGTGAGTGAGAGGGCGTAGAGGAAAGGCCTACCACAGGGCCTGGCACAGCACATATGAGTAACTGGAGTTATTCAGCACTGAATTTTCACGACAGGTGGATTAAGAGAGTTGAAGTTGATAGTGGTTACACATTGCCTCTACCTGCAATGAAAGTTTGCTAAAAAATTAACTTTTTAAATTAAAAATTTAACAGCACTCAGTTTTTCAGTGGTCACAATCATCGCAAAATGAATGCATAGGGGTGGAACTTCCAAAATATAGACTTCTAGGGATCATTCCATCTGGGTCATTTATATTGAGGCTTAAAGAGAAACTGCAATAATGGATATTTGTGGAGTGCTAGGGCCAGGCTGGGCCACAGCCTTTGCATGGAGGCTTTGTTTAGCCCTCACAAGGATCCCAAGTTGGACAGCAGTTACTATCATCTCTCTGTATGTAGAAATGCTAGTGTGATCTAGAGCCTTCTAAACTTTTCCACTCTGTCCCCAATGAGGGACTGGGCTCCAATCTCACATCTTCCTGGTGGGGCAAGATGGCTTCAGCCCAGACTTGAGTCCTTTCCACCACCCAGAGCACTAGTCACAGATCAGGCTCCCTATACATCATTAAAGGCTAAGGAACGATGGACAACTCGTGCCACAGCTGCATTCCTGACCAAACGGCAAACATGTGGACCCCGCAGATCCCACGGGGGCATTCTGCATGCTCCTCAGCCACTGTTTTCCCATAGCTCTGCAAAGGCCTGGGTAATAGCCAGGACTGACCACGAGCAGCTAAAGGCTAGGCGTCTGCACTGCATGAACCGAGCACATTTCCCCAAAGCACAGCTGGAGCGACCGATGCCAAGAGAAGGGTCCAGGCTTAGCCGACAACGATCCCAGCTATGGAGACCAACTGACAACAACAGGCACACAAACTGCTTCCAGACAGAAACAAATGAGCAGAAATGGAAAAGGAAACTTCCCTCCAAACATAACCCCACATGAGCCCAGGCTCCTGAGGAGGCAGGAGGCTGGACTGCCACTCCCAAGAAGGAAAATGAGGAACAGAGATGTTGAGAAATTCGCCAAAGTCACAGACTGAGTCAGCACAGAGGACAGAAAACAAAACTGCACTTGTGATTCCAGGGACCCCCACCAAACAGCACCTCTGCTTCCCTGTGGCTCTGCCTCTGGTGAAAGTTCAAGATCCCCTTTCCATTTTTATGCTTAGCTTTGTTTGTGCTCTGAAGCCAAAGTTTCCCTTCCTTCCACACATGTCAAGCCCCCTTCATTTTTAAGGACCCTTCATAAATACCATGGTTTTCTGTTCCTTTCCCATTCAAATAAAAATGTAAACAAATGCCACCAGGCATACTTTGGGGGCTAGAGACTCAGGAAAATAAGCCATTGACACCAAGGTTCTGGAACCCTAGCAAGCCCAAGCTGCAGTTGCTGGAGGTTATGGAAATCAGATCCTAGCTTAAGACTTCTTGGTAAGCCAGGTGCTGGGGTACCTCCCCATAATTCCAGAGGCTCAGGAGGCTGAGGCAGGAGAATTCCAAGGTCAAGCTCATCTTCAGCAACTTAGTGAGGCCCTAGCAATTAGCGAGACCCTGTCTCAAAATAAAGAATAAAATTTAAAAAAAGGGCTGGAGGGATGTGGCTTAGTGGTAAAATGACTCTGGGTTCATGCTTTGATAGCAAAAAAAAAAAAAAAAAAGACTCCTCAATCTCCTTGCACAGACCATAAACATGATTAGAATGTCAATTTTCACTAAGTACCCAGTTTTCAACTTCAGGGGAAAAGTTTTGGACGATGTTTCTCAGGTTCTGGACTTTTGTTTTCAACTGACACAAATGCTGGTTGAAGATCATCATTTCTAAATTAAGGCCTGCTGCTTCTGAAGTAGTTGTAAAGACTCTAAATTAGCAAATTAAGTGTTATGGTTTGGATCTTAAATGTCTTAAAGGATCACGTTTTGAAGACTTGGGCCCCAGGTAATGGCAGTACTGGGAGGTGGTGGAACCTGTAGGAGAGGGGGCCTAGTAGAAAAAAGTAAGGGTGCTGGGAGCATACCCTGGAAGGGATATTAGACCCCAGCTCCTCTTTTCTCTTTCTCCCACACCTCTCCCTGTCTTTTACTTCTTGGCCACCATGATGTTCTCAGCTTTGTTTCACTGGGTGTTCCCCACCATGATGGTCTGGCCATAGGCCATAGAGACACCAAGTGAACATAGACTGAAATCTCTGAACACATGAGTCAAAATAAATTTATCTATCGTTGTTCCTTCCTTCCTTCCTTCCTTCCTTCCTTCCTTCCTTCTTTTCTTTCTTTCTTTCTTTTTCTTTCCTTTCTTCTCTCTCTCTCTTCCGCTGAGTTACACCTCCAGCCCTTACATTGTTTATCTCAGGTATTTTGTCAGTGACAAAAGGCTGACTAACACACTGATGTCTCTAGTTCTTATTCTTTTAGAAAAGTGGCCTTGAGCATCTTCATACCAGGAGATGGAGACACCTGAGGCTCCCACCTAGAGGACCCCAGAGTCTTTTCTCCAGACCAACAGTGGTTCTCAGGGCGATGCCCAAATGACTGACTCATCTCAGTTTTACTCCACCACTGCCATTTCCAAGGTGACTTCTTACATGACAAATGAGTTCATCGTTGCTGCTGTTTCCAGATTCATGTTATTCTGAAATGCCAACATGAGTTACTTCATTTTGCCTTTCGATCAGTCTGGATTTTTTTTTATACTAATTTCGAAAACAGTGGAATAAAAAAATGGAGTTGCTTTACCAGCATAATCTGAATAAACTGGAAATGTTTACGCAATAATTAACAGGTACGTGAGTAATTCACTTGACCTTTCTGGCTTATATTCCTGAAAGCAGCTAGGGTGAGAGGCGAGGGAGTAGTATATAGATCAGACGACCTCAAAGGTTCTACCAGAGCATCAGTTCTAAAATGTGCTGTCTTAGGTTCACATTCTCCTTCAGCCCAGTTTCTAACACCTCCCTGAGAATATACATTGCCAAGCCATTTCAGGAACATTATGTAATGCATGTTTGCATTCTATGAAATCCAGCACGTTTTCTGGAAGGCTCTTGTTCAACAAAATAAAATCAGCAAGGATTTCTTTCAATCATTTCCTCAATTACTTTCACTAGAAGGCTCAGTTGAATGGTTCAAATTAGAATTCCCTTGGTCCCAAAGCTAATGGATCTCTGCTCCACCCCACAGCCTGAAAGCCTGATATGGTTTCCTTAAGGACCCAAAGCTCTCACTGATGTTGCGGGTCAGTACAATCTCCATTCTCTGGATTACAACCAATGAATCCTTTGTATTTTGCTTTCTTCTCAAGTCTGTTCTCCACCTCCTCTCCCCAAAATACAACTGTGGTGTTCTTTTACAAAGCCATCAATAACCTAATCGAATCCTGGTGCCACAGATCAGGCAGGAGGAACTTCATGGTAGCCATTTAAGAGAAAAATGAGGGCTAGAGATGTGGCTTGGTGGTAAAGTGCTTGCTTGGCATGCATGAGGCCCTTGGCTCAATTCCTAGCACCACAGATAAACAAATAAATAAATAAAATGACTATTCCTGAGAGCCTCCCTGGATTGGGCTTTGAACATTCCTTCCCAGTATAAAAATATTACAAATCAAACTAGAATTTTATGTTGTCTTAAAACATCTAATGCAGGTTCTTCCACTCAAGGAAACTCTCTTTCTCACCATAATATTTTAGACTGAGAAGACTGATTTGAAAAACTGAATGTGGTTTTGTAATACCAAAATTATTAGGTATTATTAGGATACATTATTAGGTATCATGTAATACCTGATTATATTTCAGGACCAGTCAGGGGAAAATAGAGCAACTGACCTCCAACCAGCAAATTTCCTTAACAGGTGAATGAAAGTGGTTAGAGGAGGTTGGACTGGGTTTGAATAGAGTGAACAAAGGAACTCTGTCATGAAAAACAGGCAAACAGCCCATTCTATTGAGGAACATAAAGTAAAGGTGAACACAAAGCTGCCTTACTAGCAGAATGTTGGATGCCTAGAAGACCTAAACTAGCCATGGTCAGTAACAGATGAATGTATGTAAGCTCTAGAAAAGCAGCAGCAATGGAACATTTTGGCCCCATCCAATAAACTTCCCTCTAAAAGATTCTGGAGAATTCAGACAATGAAAACAATGGAAAGAACCAGAGGCCAGTCTGCAAAGCCAGGCTCCAACAAAACCTCCCACTGCCTGTCATTCTGGCACTGGAATCCTTCTTTTGAAATCTATGCAAATATCCTGAAAAGGGTAATGAAATTTTCATTTCTCTCTGCATGGATCAGCTGTTCTTGGAATTCTTCTGCTAAAGCAAAATGCCACTGCTGGCACCACTGCAAGAAGAGAGAGATCTTTCCAGAATCCCCAAGGAAGACTTCAGAAAAGACCTGCTCTACAGGTAAACATGAAAGTCGACTCTCAAGCTCTAACACCCATGCCCACCAAAAAAATCCCCACTTATAGACACAGAGGGTAACAATGCCAGCAACATCGTGACATAGAAGAAGGTCACGTGTTTTTAGCCATAGCTATACAAATATAAGTAAAATGTCTTAGTCCTTCACATTTCTGTTATCTCTGCAATGTGGTTAAGACCTAAACACTAGGCTCCATGTCCTTTGGTGGCTTCCTGTGACTATCAAGTGAGCTTGGAGGATATGGATGTTGTCCAGGGCAGCACTGCAGTGTGAGGGGCTAAGCTCAGCCCTTTGGCATCAGCTACACACAGATGCCTTCATCCCTGGACAGGATACCTTAACCACCTTTGCTTTAGATTCCTTTTTAAAGATAGAATAATGATGGTATTTCCAGCTAAGAGGGTTATTTTCTTAATAATTAAGCAAGTCAATCAACACCAAGTATCTCGTGTAGTTACCAAGGCATAATAAACATGCCACAAATAACACAGTTATTGGAAACTGGCTAAGACCAAAAACAGCCTGGAACAGAGAAGAGTTCAAAATACGTTTGATGAATGAACAACTGATGACAAGCTTATCACATCTGACAGATTATACATAAGCTTCCCGTAGCCAAGGTTTCCCACATTCCTTCTATGTTCCTAACACGAAAGCAAGTTAGGATGTAGGCAAGTGAAATAAGCCAGTCACCAAAGGTCAAATACTGTACGATTCCACTCACAAGAGCTACCTAGAGTAGCTGAATTCATAGAGACAGAAAGGAGACTGGTGGTTGCCAGGGGCTGGGTGGACGGGGGAAATGAGTAGTGTTTAATGGGAACAGAGTTTCAGTTCTGCAAGATGAAGAGAGTTCTAGAGATGGTGATAATGGTTGCACAACACCATGAATGCACTTAATGCCACTGGGCTGGACACAGAAAAATAGCAAACTTGCACTATATGTCTTCCACCACAATTTAAAAAATAAGTTAAAAAAGAAAGTAAGCATTATGGAAGATGAGGTTAATTTAGTGGCTGATAATTTACAAACAACCAGGCATTTGAATCCATTCTAATTGTCATGGTGTTTCTGTGCCAGTCTCCTGGGTGGCACCCTAGCTGGAAGACACTCTCCTTGGCAGTGTGCAAAGAACACCAGGAAGAATCTGAACCATTTCCTACAGCTAACTGTAGCTTCCCATGAGAGGGCCTCTGCTTTTTATTTTTAATATACACAAGCAAAAACACTGCTCAGAATTTAAATTTTCTAATTATGACTGAGTTCCAAAAAATTAACCAGAGATCATTAGGAAGAGAATACCAGATGAGGTAATGTTGGTGAAGTGAGGCGCCATCATTTTCTGAAACTGTTTCTAATCCTGTGATTCTGTCTGGACAGATTCCTGAAATTATGGGATCAGTTCCTTGGGGAATTAGAAATGGGTTCAGCAGTTTGGCCCAGTTAGAAGCTGAAATAAATAGAAAAACAAAAAAGGGGAGAAAACAATGGAAATGATCGATAAACCTGGTGGAATGGAATGGTTTTAACAATGACCTTGAGGTCTGAAAGCTGAATTGAAATCCTGGCCCAAACACTTAATGACTATGTGGCCCTTAGCTTGTGAAAATAAAGGAATTGGAGAAGATGATTTCTAAGGTCCTGTCTAGCTTCATCAAATTGAGATTCCATTAAACACCCTGTCAAGTAATTTAACTTTGATGAACCACCTCCCCCAAGAAATCTTATTTGTTAGTCATGAATGAACGTGTCATGGGCAATCATGCAAAGAATGCTGTGAGCATGTTTTCCAGCTGAAAACAGAAGTGTCCAAGAAGATGCTGGTCAAGAAAATAAAATGACTCCAGCAAGAAGAATTTCTAGGACATGGGGAGATGCTCTGTTGAGTGGTGGGACGGGGTGAGGCTAGGCTAAGGGATGGCTCTGCTCTCTTCCCGCTTCAGTCCCCAGGTTTCCCTCCTGCCCACTCACCTGCATAGGAAGACACGGGGGAGATCTGCAGAGGGTACAGCTCACTCATGCTGACTGGCTGCTCATCACTCTCGGTGGTCACCTCCACAACTTGGCAAATGTCTGGCGGATTAGTGACAATCTCTTGATCCTCGATGTTGCTGTCCAGATGGGACTGTCCTACAACTTCAAAGGAAAGAGAACCATCATGCACCGCACCAGTCTCCTGACTTCATGATTCTAGCACACTCTCTCAAGAAGAAAATCTTCTCCAACAGAGACAGCTTGCTAGCCAGGAGTCAGATTCCTGGGTACCACACATCACCTGTCACAAAGCTGAAGAACAAAAACCTGAGTTCTAGATTAATGTCACCAGAGAAGCAGCCTGCAGTCACCTGGCTCCCCACATCTGTCCCCAGCATGGCTCCCAGTGCAAGGTGGCAGTGTCCTACCCAGATCAGCAAGGGTTTCAAACTCAATCTAGTCCTAGCCACGGCTGCAGGCTGCATTCAGACCTATCCCTACTCCAGATGTGACTTTGAACTTGACCTATTCCTGCTCTCTGCTCTTGCTCTCAAGGAATATCCTGTATTTATTTTCTAAGTTCTTTGGTCCAGAGAGACATTATCAAACCTCAATGAGAAGAAAAGCCATTAAAATCCACCCCATTGTGTAACTTTTAGTCATGGGAGAAGGGGGCTCTATTTGTACTCCCAGCCTCTTCCTGCTCTGAATATGACTGATTATTGGCTAAAATACCAGAACAATGTCAGGAGTCAGTAATCCAATTCTAACAAACATTAATTGCATCTCTAAAACACTGCTAAGATGAATTCTGACCAATCCTGGCTTTGAAACTCCCTCACTACCTTTTGATTAAATTTTAAATTTTGAAATTAACTGTAAACTCATATTAGTTGTAAGAAATAATACAGAGAGGCTGGCATAGTGGCACATGCCTGTAATCCCAGAGGCTGAGACAGGAGGATCAAAAGTTCAAAGCCAGCCTCAGCAAAAAATGAAGCCCTAAGCAACTCAGTGAGACCCTGTCTCTAAATAAAAATACAAAATAGAGCTGGGGATGTGGCTCAGTGGTTGAGTGCCCCTGAGTTCAATCCCTGGTACCCACCCCCCCACCAAAAAAAAGAAAGAATACAGAAAGATCATGTGTGCTCTTCAGTCTGTTTTCTCCAATGGTACCACCTTATAAAACTAGAATTTGATATCACAACCAGATACTGACATTGATCAGTCCACCATCTTGTTTGAATCTCCTCAGTTTTATTTGTGCTCCTGCGTGTGTGTGCATGTGTGTATACTTAGTTCTATGCAATTTTATCACATAAGTAGTTTCAAGTACCTACTACCATAGTCAAAATACTAACAAGTTACACAAAAGGATTTTTCTGTATCCACTTTCCTTCAGGTCTTCCCCATCCACTGTCTTCTCCCTAGCCCCTGACAACCATTAATCTGTTCTGTTTCTATATTTTTGTTATTGCAAGGAACTTATATAAATGGACTCATATAGTAACCCTTTGGGATTGGCATTTTTCACTCAGCAAAATTCCCTTGAGAGTAACCCAAGTTCTTGTGTGCGTCAATAGTTGGGTCTTCTTTATTGCTGGGGTGGTATTCCATGGTGTGGTGTACTTCATCTGTTTAACTGTTCACCTACTGAAGGATGCCTGGGTTGATACCAGTCTTGAGCTATTATAAATAAGGCTGCTATGAACATTGCTGTTCAAGTTTTGCATGAGCATAAGTTTCCATTTCACTGGGATAAATGCCCAAGAGTGCAACTGCCAGCTCATATGGGAATTGCATGTTGAGTTTTACAAGAAATGGCCAAACTGTCTCCCAGAGTGGCTGTGCATTTACATTCTCACCAGCAATGTTTGAGTCATCTAATATGACTGCATCCTCACCAGCATCGAGCATTGTCATTATTTTTTATTTTAGCCATCTGATAGGTAAGTAATGGTATCCATTGTGTTTTTAATTTGAATGCCCCAAACACCCTGTTCTAATTTTATAGAGAACTGATGTTATACTCCTGTTGGCAGCTGATTAGATGAAATGTCCCTGAAAATTGGCTCCAATTAATAAAGAAGATAATAGCATGGTAATAACAATATTTTCCCAAGGTCCTCAAAGCATTTTGTCACCATAATCAATGTTATACTAACATGTGTGCAAGTTCTTTAATGTTTAAACCCATGAGAATGACATGGAAACCATCATTAACCTGCCAAAGATGCTCCAGCAAAGAGAGGGAGTGTCCTGTTCAAACTCATACAGCTCAGATTCTATGCAGTGCCCTCTCTTCCTGTCACTTCCTCCCCCTTCTGCAACTACAAAATATTCAGGTTAGGCAGGAAGGAGCCACATTCCAGTCTCCTGGAGAGGTTATCCACTGGGGACTGGCTCTTGTTTTGGTCACTCCAAAATTCTTATTGGCTGAGTTATTTTTGTTTATACCTAAGTTCCTGTTGTAATTACTTTGGGGGGCAATGAGAACAGTATCTGATTTCTACTTGGGGAAGGCTTCAGGGTACAGTGGGAATTCATAGGGTTTGTAATAAGGAAAAGACGGCACAGAAGAGGCTGGGAAAGGGGCTGGGGATGTGATAAGGGAGTTCACAAAGCCACAGCAAGCAGAATGGAAGGAAAATGACGCTGTTAGGTTTTCCTGGCAGGGATATAACTGAAGAAGAGGAAAGCAGAAAATTTATGACAAGCAGACTTCCAAATTCTGCTACCGTCCTTCAGACCATCCCATTTGAGTGTGAGGGCACCCATGACGCAGTTCACTCAGCTCGGACTGGGCCCACATGGACCGCTCTCAAGTTTCCTTTACCATTTCTCCCTAGTCAATAAAGTGGCAGGAAAAGAAGACAAAGTCCTGTCCAGTCCCAAGTCCTAAGAGGGAGTTGATGGGTGGAGACAGAAACCAAGCGAGCAGTGTGCGCATTTGAAGAGGGAGGGCACAAGGTGAAGTCCAGAGATCAAGGCAACGAAGGTCTCATGTCAATTTGACTTAAATCAAAGCTGCTTCAACTTCCAATACTCCAAAACTCACTTCTTTGCACAGGTCCCTGTTATCCACTACCAGGAGGGGCAGCAAGAGAGCCACAGAGATCCACAGAGAAAAGAGGGTTGGTAAGGAGTCCAGTAGGCCACTGGCCAGCACAGTGATCTAAAGCTTAAGGCAGTGAATAAGGAAGAGGAAGGCAAGAGGGAGAAGCCACATGATAAAAGTGGAGGAGCTGAAGTTTTTTTTCCAGTTCAAGGATCCAGAGGCTTCAGCAAGAGTGGAAGACATGGCAATGGTGGTATCCAGAATGCCCATTTTCTGGAGACTTCCTGACCACTCTGGCAAGTCAGACCTGTCTCCGCTCTGCACACTTCTCATTCCTGGTCCTTGCAGCTCAGCCCAGACCACACTGTGACACAACCTGGGCTGTTCCTTGACTTTCTGCTTCATGTTGCTAGTTAATTCTGTGGATTCTGCTGAACTTTTTATCTGCACATACCACATCTCTTCAACCCAATCACAGCTCCTGAGAGCTGAGAGCCAGCATTGGAACGTCTGCATCCTATCAGGACACATGCTCAGGGAGGAGCAGAATCTCTGTCCCATAAACACATGAATGGAAGGTGAAGGCTCACTGGCTGGAGCCGGAAGAGGATCTTGCAGAAATACACAACTTGCAAATGTGGGCCATGGCAATTAATGCTTTCTAGAACATTTCAAGATTTACAACAAATGGACTCTTTTAAACCTAAATGAAGCAATGAAGACATAGCATGGGGGCTGGGGGAGAACATGTTCTGGGGTGATGAAAATGTTCTGACTGGAACATGGCGGTCACACAACTGCATGTGTCTGTCAAAACATAAAGAACCACACCCCCCAAGGGATCAGTTGCACTCTATTTCACTTAACAAGTATGACCTAAGATGAAAAAAGTAGATAAGTGCCTCTACCCAAATTTTAAGAATATCCTGAATGCTGGTGACTAGGACAGAGCAGCAATAAGTTTTTGTTTTCTGGGCCAAGATCTAGAAAGCCCATTTTGATAAGTACATTATCTCTGAGGCCAAGCCTCCCCCATGGGAATGTCCTGCTACATGCCTCAGTAGGGATGACCACTCCTCCCCATCTGAACCTCACTTAGAGCACTTTAGGAACTTTCCAGCTCGAGACAAAGTCCATGGGAAGAACAGGGAAATCACAACATCTGAGATGCTCTCTGGATGCACTCCGACACCGTCACGATCTTTCTCCCTCTGTGGCTGGGCAGCAACCTGACTGACTGATGTTAACAAGGAAACCTAACTTTCCCAGCACATGCCTTAGCCTCTCCTGCCTATCTGACCCCCCCACCCCACCTCCCAGTCCCACAGGGAAGGCACAGTCAAGATCCCCATTTTAGACATAATGAAATAATAGCATGAGAGAGAACTAAATATCTAATTCAAGGTCAGACAGCCAGGGAGTAGCAGAACCGGGATTCAAGGTCAGCTTAACCTGACCCCAAGTTTCTACTGCTTTGTGACACAGTCTCCCTAAGAGATAGCAGTTATGAACTTCAACCTGAGCTCCTCTTGGCTTCCTAAGCCCCTCTGAGGGGAAAACTTTGCAGTTTCACCTTAATGAATCTTTGCGCCCATAACCAACAGTGAAATTTCTTTTCAACAGTTCTCTAATGGCTGGAGGAGCTAGAAATCCACCAAGCTCCTCCGGCTTAGTAAGATCAGTCTCTCATGCAAATTCAGCCACAGGAGGGTAATTTTATCTCAATCTAGTTGCTGAGAATTACAACAACATTATTCATGGCTGGTTACTGATGAACCGGTTTGATTGCCTGAAAGGTCATTCTTACTTTATTAACAATTGTTGACTTAGTGCAGGGCTCCACCTGAGAGAGCAGCTCACTCCCATGCCTAAAAGCCCAGACTATTAAAAACAGAAAGGCCCTTGGAGGTGGGTTTGTCCTATCGTTTTACACTTGAAAAAGCTGAAACTGGAGGCCAGGTAAATTACCAAGGTCACATGGAGAATTAAACTTGCCAGCCAAGCTTATGAAATCAGACCATCAGCACCAACCACAGGGTGAAATCTCCCTGGACCTTACTTGAGAGTGTGAAAACTGAAACCATTAATACCAGCCCTGATGATGCAGCATAGATGGAGGCTACTTTTCTTACTCAAACACACTTCAATTCAATTTTGATAATATCATAATCATATTTACCACCTTTTACCCAGAGAATGATTTATCCATATGTCTCCTTTCTTCCCCACTAAAATCTCTGTAAGGTAGGCAGGATCAATATTATATTTCTGTTTAAATATATATTCAAATTTCTGTTTAAATATCATTATTACCAATGTGATCCTGCAACATGTATAATCAGAAAAATGAGATTATACTCCTTTTATGTATGATCTATCAAAATGTATAGTACAATTAGAACAAATAAAATTTAAAAGTTTAAAAAATAAAAATAAAATGTAAGCAGTCTTTAAAATAAATAAATAACATTATTTCCATTTTATAAATAACAATAGATGTATTTTTTTCAATTTGTATGTAAATTGGGTGTCAGAGAGGTTAGGGCATTTGCCCTAGATGACATGGTAAATAAAAAACTTCAGAAACAGCACAAGAAACCAAGTCCTTTAACTTCTAACCTAGTGGCTCTTGTCTTTATAAAATGCAGCCATGATCTGTGTTTTGTAAAATACAGCCACCACTGGTTGGAAAGCAACGGTGGGAGAGACTTGAGGGTTAGCAACTTCAGAGACAGAGGTCAGTCCTTGTGTGGGCTGGCTCCCCAGGCTGCCCACTAACCCCACCTCAATGGGTGGAGACAGGCGCAGGAGGAAGCAAGAGTGTGGCTGCGGTTGTGGGCAGCTTCTCCTGGTGAGAAGACACAACGAATGCTACTATAGATGGGGACCAAACACCATGTCCCATTAAAACCCCAGCAGAAGCCAAGCGCAGTGCCTTGCAGTGCCTGTAATCCCAATGGCTCTAGAGGCTGAGGCAGAAGGATTGCAGGTTCAAAGCCAGCCTCAGCAAAAGCAAGGTGCTAACAACTCAGTGAGACCCTGTCTCTAAATAAAATACAAAATAGGGCTGGGGATGTGGCTCAGTGGTGGAGTGCCCCTGAGTTCAATGCCCCATACCACTCCGCCCCCATAAAAAAACCCAGCAGAGAGTGAATCAGTGTCTCAGGGGTCAATGATCTGGGAGCAAAACTCTGAGTACGATGTGTTCAGGTAGCAGCTTCACTTAGTGATGGAACTGCCAGAGCCTTAGTGGTTGCTCCCCAATAATGAAAGCCACCACCAACCTCAATGTCCCTAATGGCCACATGTGGGTTGAATTATTCAGAATAATTCAAGTTGAAAAATAGGCATAAAAGTGATGGGCAGGGACAGGTGATGCCAGACATGAGGAGAACTCGAGTCTTTGCCTTGGGGCAATGGTGACATGGTACTACTGGCATTTTAGACAAATCACTCTGTCTGATTAAGGAATGAAAGGGGAGAGAGGAAGCAAAGCCCAGGTGAGAGCCACAGTACAACTAGAAACTGTCAGACAGTACAACTAGAAACTGTCAGAACTAAAAGGAGATGGATTTGAGAAGCGACGAGGAAAGATCTGGTTGACTGTGAATAGCGTGGAGACAGCAAGGAAGAGGGGGAAGGAGAAAAAATATAAAGCCTCATAAAAAAGACAATGGGTTTCTCGATAATCAAAACTTCCTAGGATTGAAAACACAGCTGCCAGGCGGGCATGGTGGTGCATGCCTGTAATCCCAGCAGCTGGGGAGGCTGAGGCAGGAGGATCGTGAGATCAAAGCCAGCTTTAGCAAAGGCAAGGCTCTAAGCAACTTACTGAGACCCTGTCTCTAAATAAACTACAAAATAGAGCTGGAGATGTAGCTCAGTGGTTAAGCGCCTCTGGGTTCAATCCCCAGCACCAAAAAAAAAAAAAAAAAAAAATTGAAAACACATCTGCCAAACTCCAGCAGCAGGGCTCCCTGTCCGTGTGCCCAGGATGTCGGAGGCCCAAACAGCCAAGGAAATATAAAGGATGCTATTCCCTCTGTGTTGGAGGATTTTGGGGGTCTTGATTCACTCCTCACATGCAGTTTCATATTGCCAAGAGTTTTGCACAGGTCCTGATAAAAAAAGTGGATGCCTTGTCTCTGGCCCCTACTCCTAAAAAGGAACAGCTCAGTCCTCCCAGGAGGAGTCCTAGGACACAGCTGGTAACCCTCCGAGAACAAGAATGGAAGGTCCCTTAGGAGGGGTGCCCTCCTTCTAAAGAACTGCCCCAAAGCTACTTCCCATTCTGTAGATGCAGTTTCACATCTGGAGCACCAGGAACAAGGCAAAAGGAGTCACACCTTGACAGCTGGGTCTCCTTGTCACCGTTGGCCATCCTCAAACCACATGAATTCTGGTGCCAGAGGCTGCCACCCTTGAGTTCTAAAACTGGGAGGCCTTCCTGGGGATGCCAGAGTGGGTCTCTACATTGTAAATCTGTTCTCCTCTCCTTCTGTCCCCTCTAATGACACTGGGTTTCTAGGTTGGGCTAAAAAAGCTACTTAAACTTCACTTTAGATAAAGTTAGTCAAATGGAAAGCAACTGCAAAAAGAGTGTGCGTTCAAAGGGGCACTCTGGGCACCCAAAATCAAGACAAAATTCAAAATCCATTACCTCCCAAATGCTGTTGTGTCTAGTCACTCTGTTTGGCTTTATGAACTTCAGAGTGATGAAAAGCATCCTTTGTCTCCAGGCCATCTCTGCTTTATGGAAGGGTGGGGTCACCTTTTATCAAGCAACACAATGGGGCTGTAAAGTACTGCCCAGGCAAGTCAGACAGAACGTCCTCCGCACCTGCAAACTTCTTAGGCTGGCCTGGACAGTGTTTCTATACAACTCAGCAAAAGCACTGCTAACCTTGGCAAGAGGCCAGCGGGCACTGTCAGAGCCATTCAACATGTTGCTGGCTTCTTCCATTTCCTAAACCAGAAGTCAACACACACACACAACAAAATGCAAAGCTGAAGAAACTGAAAAATGAAAATAAGGAGCTTTCTTTCTTCCTTCCCTTCTCTTAAAGGGAAAGCAGGGAGAGGTCTTTGGGGTGCTAAGCTTGGGCATTTAACCACACAGGAGTGAAGGAACCTTCAGAGGCCGGTTTCAATATGGAGACATCACACTCCTCTTTGGTGTGCACAGCTGGCTAAGTCTGAAGTACATCCAGCTGTTATGGAGACAGCGGCAAGAGCAGGATGCAGCCGTCTGACAACTCCCGGGTATGTGTTCCCGCTGTGCATTGTGGCAAGAATAAAAGCAAAACACTGCAGCAGTGAAGCAAGAGTGCATTTGCCAGGGTGACAGTAGATTCCTCATCTAACATAGTTATTCACATAGAAAGGAAAACAGCCAATCCTGTCCAGAGTAAGAATGTACTGGTGGCTGGCCTTCCACTGAATTCAGTTGTTGATTTTCAATCCATTTTCCTAAAGAGCTTTGAGACAACATACATACTATCATATTAAGTACTCATTTCAACTTCTAATTTTTTTATGGGGGGGTGGGTACCGGGGATTGAACTCAGGGGCACTCAACCACTGAGCCACATCCCCAGCCCTATTTCGTATTTTATTTAGAGACAGGGGCTCACTGAGTTGCTTAGCACTTTGCTTTTGCTGAAGCTGGCTTTGAACTATTGATCCTCCTGTCTCCTGAGCCGCTGGGATTATAATTTTAATCTTCTAATCATAGCTCAATAAAGTACGATGAAAACACCTTATAGCTTTCATCTTAGGGCATGAACAGAAAACTGAAATGGTATCTGGGTTTAGAAACACATGAGCTGAAAGCAAGAAACTGTCATTTTTAAATGGAGCATTTTTCAAGATAAAGAGAGAGAAACAATATCTCAAATGCCAGAGTGGCCTTGGGATGCAAATCCCTGTTTCTCCTCTCTATCCACAAATCACAATACCAAAGACAGCTCATTAATAATCACACGGGAGGCTGTGGGGAAAAAGCCCCATGAGGTGCTCAGAGTCAGATTGCACCGCAGTGAGCAACAATCACAAATTACCCTTCTCTTTAAAATACTTTATGGATCCACTTAAATATAATTACATACCTTCCTAAGGGCCACCAATTAATGAGAAAAATATCCTCAAACTCATTTTGCTGCTAGTTATTATTAACTTGTTATTAATACCAGGAAGTCATTTAATCCAGTAGGTGAGTCTCTAACCAGAACTGGCCATTGTCTTTGTACCAGGAGAGTACTGAGGTCCCCCCCCACACCCCACAACAGCCCTGGGCCGCACCAATCACACAAGAGGGCGAAAACAACCTGACAGAGAACTAGAGAACTTACACCCTGAACACTAACCTAAATGATTAAAAAAACAGTGGAACTGGAGGACATGAATGCTAAGAGAAATAAGCTAGTATTTGCTAAGACAAATACTGCGTGATCTCACCTACCTGGAGAATCTAAAAAAGTCATTAGCACAGAGACAGGAAGCTGGAGGTTAGGGTACGGAGGATAAGGAAAGGGAGGACATCTGATTTAAGTACAGGGTCCCATGGGCACTGGAGGAATGAGCTTTAGTTCAACTGCACTGCATAGTGACCACGGTTAATAATAATGTTCTGTACAACCACAAGAATGGGATCCTAATTAGAATAAGTTACACTCCATGTATGTATAATATGCCTAAATACACTCTACTGGCAAGTATATCTAAAGAACAAATAAAAACAAAGTAAAACAAAAAATAATGTTTTCTATATTTCAAAATACCTAAAAGAATTGATTTTTAAAAACACTTTTAAACCTCAAAAAACAAAGTGGTTGAGGTAACAGATGTGTCAATCAGTTTGAATGACTCTTTCTACAATACATGCATAAATCAAAACATTTGTCCTGTATCCCACAAATATACACAAGCATTATACGTCAATTAAAAATAAATATAATAATAATATTTTAAAAAGTAAAGAAAACCCTAATGCAACTCTGGCTTCAGTTTGGCAAACCATCTGAGGCTGATCTCACCTTATAAATGAAGGAGGACCTCCCAAAACACCAACCACTGCGCTCAAAATAAGCTGAACCTTAAGAAAATGTGCCTGGAGTTTTGGCAAACATCTGGTTTTTTAGAAGGCTCAAAGGCATGCATGTACCTTTCAGGGAATCCTGCTGAGAGAGTAAGCAATGAAGAACCAGGGGGTGGAGAGATGCAGCCAGAGGGGCAGAAGGAGGCAGAGGGTGGGGTCATCAAAAGAAGGGGCTCAGGAGGGAGGAGAGCTGGGCTTCTGGTGGGCAAATGGCTTCACTCACAGGGCCTGGGCTTCCTCACTGGAAGTGGGAAGAATGTTTGGTCTCCAAGATCCCTCCCGGCTCAAACCTTCCTGTGGGACTATGGCCTCCATCTCAGTGTCAAGTCTGGGTGCTGGCACTGGGGGAAAGACCAGGCCTTGTGTTTGTCCCACACTGCATCTGTCAAAGACCTCAATGTGCAAGATAGTCTCTGCATACACCATGCTACCCCAAAAACTTCAAAACCAAGGGAACAAGGAGATGTTGACATCTATGCCCTGTGTGGCCTCCTGTCACTGTCAAAGTGAGGATCCAGGTATGAAGGTGTCTTTTAAAGCTGTGTTTGATCTGTCTGGTTCTTACTGAACGTCAGGAGCGCTGTCTGGAGCAAAGTTAAATGAACCAAAAGGTTCATTTGGGCCACAAAGCCCCAGCTCCCAATTCTAAGAAAAAAAGTCACATTTTTGACAGCTGGGGATATAGCTCAGTTGGCCTCTACTCTTGAATGAGGTCCCCACCACCCATTCACCACAGCATCCCAGCAGAACATTGCTAAAATGAGTTCATGGTTTGTCACCTCCTTGCCTAAAATCCTCCAAAGGATGGTGTTTTCATTGTGTGTTGATGTAAAACATCTGGGCCTTATGGTCCATGTCGTACTTTAAATTAAAAAAAAAAAAAAAGTTTTAAAAAACACATCCTCCAGCAAATTTGGGATAGAATCCAACCTCCTTCCCCATAGCATCCAAAGGCCCCCATGACACCTCCGGACCCCTCTGAGGGGACCATGCTGTGCTCCCCATGCTATGCCACACTGGCTTCTTTCTGTTCCCCAGGCCCCATGGGTATCCTGCCTGTCCCATGAGCCACCACGGTTCCTCACACCAGTCTGCAAGGAAACATCACTCCTGGGGCCTCCCAACCTGAATCTGGCTCGAGGTTATTCTCTCTCATCTCTTTGTACTCTTCCTTTGAGGTAAATACTACAAATGGGAATGCTGGAGCTACCTGTGGGTTTATTTGCTTACTATCTGTGTCCCTCCATGAAAACAGGAATTGGGCCTGCCTGTTCCCCCATCCATTTCCTGCTCAGAGTACTGAGTCTGGTGTGTGCTCAAAAGTACCTACAAAATCACACAGGGCTCTTTGGCAACAGGTCTCTGGGCCTCAGTTTCTGAGCACCATCTTGGTGGCAAGCTAGTTGAGGAGCGGCTGCCAAGAGAAAGCACAAGGACAATCTTCCCCCTCCTTGTTTCCCAAATTAAATAAATCAGACTCGTCCATGTAACCAAATAGTGAAAGAGTAAGAACCAGCTACCATCAGCCACTGGGGAAGAAGCGTCTCTCTGGATGTCACTCAGGCCCTTCTTCTCTTGGGGCAGACCCAGCTAAGTTGCTTTATCTGATCATCAAAGGCCTTTACTTTTTGGCCCTGAAATCTTGGGAATGGAAGTTGGATTTTTGAGATGGTTCCAAGACCTCCTCCTACTGACGATGTTATTTCAAGGTCACTGGTTTACAAATTTTAGACCTCAGAGGGCTGCTCGTGCGTATAAAAATAAGATGTCAAAACAGTTTACCTATGATGTTCACCGTACTATCCACTTCATTTTTTATAGCTGAAGTCAGGACCGCGAACTCAGGAGAAAGATCACTTACTCCATTACTAAGCCCCAAAGATGACTCAACTGGTTCTTGCTAGGAAGAAGAAAAGAAAAAAGAATTGAGAACACTTCCTTCCCCCTCCCTTTTCTTAGCTTAAACTCTACCCTCTGTCTAAGTTCTTTAATGCTAGGGTCATTCATGTTCATCTACCGGATGCATCCTCTACCTCTTTAAATTAACCTAGAGTTAAAGCAGATCATTTCTGGGTATTTGGTTTCTTTCGTTTTCCTTCAAGCAAATGGTACCAGCACATCTGGTCTGCCTTTAGGAAATGCTTACAGCTGTGGACAAATAGCTCTGGGGTTCAGCAGAACTGCAGGACTACAGTGCAGACATCCCAAGTCTTCCTTCTTGGAGGGGCCAGCTCCACAGAAGCAACTCCTTGCCTTTCTCTTTAAGAGAGGAATCACACTACCACTTCTATAATAATTTCTTAGGAAAAGCTCTAACAATTAGCACAAGAACAGGGATCCAGTGCAAGTTGTGGATGAATTCTCCTCAGATACAGTTTGCTGTGGACTGTGGCCATCTGAGCATCCCACACTGGGTGGTGGCTGACAATGCGGGCTATAGTCACATCAGAAGCTTCTGCTTCTTTGGCCCAAGTCCAGTCAGACAACCCCATGCCCACGGATTCACATAAATGTCCTTTGAGTGCCTGATTATCCCATCCAACACATTCATATTCATAAATGAGAACAAATTCTTTTCCTTATTGTACCTCTGAATTTCGGCTTTCTTCAAGTACACTCAAACTCCCTGAGCACCAATCAACTCCAAGAAAGCCAGTCCCGTGGTTCTGACTTTCAGTAGTTCAATGAGAATATTTCCTCAAGGTAAGATTGCATTTGCTTTGATGATAGTGGTAAAAACCAGACAAAAGCCACGTGGGATGATTCCAGAGGAATCCAAAATGGAAGAAGAGGGTAGCAGGAGAAGACACAACAGTCTGGGAACAAAGGATCACTGCACTTTGAAAGGTCAAGAGTAGTAATATGCGGCCTAAGGCACGCTCTGCGTCTTATCATTATCACCTACTTATGTCCTACTTGTAATCAATGCTAACCTCCTCCCAAAATCTTAGGGAAATCACATAGGAAGGGAGAAAATACTCTCCTTCTTCATGATCCCATCCGGCAAACTCCACCATGACGATGTTA
The DNA here is from genome assembly GCA_020662805.1 of Glaucomys volans. Lineage (NCBI taxonomy): Eukaryota > Metazoa > Chordata > Mammalia > Rodentia > Sciuridae > Glaucomys > Glaucomys volans. Next base: position 164,848 of record JAJEJO010000548.1, read on the forward strand.
AGGCATCATTTCACTGTGCAGCTGGGTTAAAATTTAAAAAAAGAAAGAAGGAAAGAATGAAGAAGAAAGGAAGGAGAGAGAGAAGAGGAGAAGAAGAGGAGAGGAGAGGAGAGGAGAGGAGAGGAGAGGAGAGGAGAGGAGAGGAGGAGAGGGAAAGAGAGAAAAAGAAACCAGATGCTGCGTGGTTTACCAGATACCCTAAAGGTCAAACATCAGGAAGAACCCAGAATGGCACGACTGGGAAGATTTTATTACCCTGTTTCCCTCCAACATCTCTTTTGTAAGTTTCAAATAAGAAGTCTGACATTCCTGGGAAAATACTTCACTTTCTGTGACCTGAGTCACCAGTTTTTGTTTTTGTTTTCATTTTTTTCCTTCCTAAAGCCAAACCCCTGAACACGTCTGCCTTTCCTACCTCTGCTTCCTCACATGAACCCTGCCGGGAGGTACCGATGGTCTCACTTCCACGCCATGTGCAGAATCCAGCTTCCAGAGGCTGGTAAGGACATGGGTTTTGGAATCAGACAAACCAGGGGACAAAGACTGGCTCCTCCACTTCTCACTGGTCACACAACTTTATTTAACCCCATTAAGCCTTTCCCAGGGCACTAGGGACAGCTGTAAACTGAGGAATATAACAGGATCCATGTCACAGGGATGGTGTGAGGATTAAATGAGACAGGTAAGTACATGGCACTTGTTATTAAGTAATCCTCACTGCTATCAAAGGTGACCAATGAACCTTGGTTCTTCCAAACCCAATGGCCTTTTCCCACATCTCCCTCCCCAGACCCATACTCTCATCCCCAATATGGAGGTCTGCACTATACCTTCTTGACCGCCTGAATTATTTGACACTGCTGCATTCCCTACCTCTCTGATGGCCCATCCTTTCTCGATGGCTTCCCCAATAGTCCCTTTTAGTCCTTCCCTCCCCAATCATGCCTCGCATTTCATTATTCCACTTCCACTTCCTCAGTTCCCTCAAAAAGAGGCTCAGTGTAGGATCTGAGGAAATTATGGAACTCTGTTTTAGGAGTTTATTTTGCTATCTTATTTTTTTTAACTCATTCTGTTTCTAGATTTCTTACCAAACTAACAAGGCAGTCAGATTTGCATATATTCACAAACCTAAATTATTCTGACTTCTCAATCGAAGACTTCTGTGCTTCATATGATCTACAGTTTAATTAGTGGCAAGTGATACTTTTGTCACTTTGCACTTGAGAAAATCATTACTCAGAGACTAAATTAACTTTTCAAGATCACACCTTTTAGTATGATGAGATACAGAAATAGTTAGGTCCTTGGTCATACACAATGGTTCAATCCCAGGATCTTTCTGTCTTAATAAACTCCTAAATCCTATACTCAGTCCAATGAAGATTGGAAGAGAATTATTTGGACCATTGTTTTACACCACCATCCCTGCCTGTTCTATAATGGAGCAGTATATTCTACCAATGAAGCTTGAGAAACTATACTGAATTTTGTTTTACTCCTCCCACCTCCATTAAAAAAAAAAAAACCTGACAATTTCAAAGTCTTCAGCTGGAACCATCTCATTGGTACTATCACTGTGGAAGAACAAGATGAAAGGACTCCACCAAGGGTATGGAACAACAGGCCCATGGGAGAAGGGTCCTCACTAAACTCAGTCAAAATGTTTGAAATGATTAGAAGTAGGTACATCTCAACCTAAACTATATTAAATAACTCAAGGATCAAAGCTGAAAAAGGAGGTGTAAGATTCTCTATGTAATATGTGCAGGTCTACCTGGTCCTCTCTGATGCCTCACTCCCGACCGGTCTCAGCAAGGCCTTACACTGCCCCATAACCTAGCATGGTTCATTCTGAACCAGCCTCCTCTCTGTTCCCTTTCTGGTTTTAGATGAAAGCTCTCCTGTAAATCAAGTAGCCTACAGCATTCTTGATTTCTAAACCTCTTGCCTTGCTCCAAAGAAAACCATAAAAGATAATGCTTGCCGGGCGCGGTGGCACACGCCTGTAATCTCAGCACTTGGGAGGGGTAGGAGGATCGCGAGTTCAAAGCCAGCCTCAGCAACTTAGTGAGGCCCTAAGCAACTCAGTGAGACCCTGTCTCTAAATAAATTACAAAATAGGGCTGGGGATGTGGCTCAGTGGTGGAGTGCCCTTGGGTTCAATCCCCAGTATAAACAAAAAAAAAAAAGATCATGCTTGGGGCCAGATTCCTCCATGATGCATTAACTCTGCCAAATATTTAAGTTCAAGAATATTTACTAGAATTACAGAACCTAAGGTTTGAGCTACAGTTTAAGAGATTTTAAGCAAAAGCAAACTGGCACCAGAGGGTGTGTAAAGGTAGGGGCCGCTGCCTTAGACCTGTAAATAGTCCACCTTTGGCTGGTCTCAAGCTTAGGCTTTCTGGATGGGCTTGGGGTGGAGGTTCGCATCCCTCTACTCCAAGCCCACTCTGTCCCAGCCTTGTGTCAAAGTTCCTTCTCTTGACCTCCCCGCCCCTCAAGTAACAGCCATAAGCTGACTTCCTACCCTTCCATACTCCAAAATGCACTAATTCATCTGTGCAAAGCTAATCTCCTTTAAGCCAACTTTAAGGGTATCTCTAGGTCTATCAGCTAACAAAAATCGGGGGCCGACAGCTGAGTTCCATAGAGTAGGCCAGGGAACCGGACCTAGAAGGGTGCACACATCACATCACAGCAGCCACAATCCACAAAAAATAGCTCTAGTACAAAACAGCCTGCAGCCTCCTGCCTCGTCCTAGAAATACCTTCCCTTTCTAGAACTAGGTCATCTTCACTCTCTCTGTCTCTTCCTCTCTTTCCCTTCTCCCTGGGGTCTGTCTGCATCTCACAGAGCTTCTATCTTAGAGAAGGTATCTGTCTACAAGGCCTCTGATGTCATTCTGGAGCAAATGACCATACACTTGTACCCCACCCCCAACACTTACCAGAGTTCTATGCCGTGACCCAATCTGCTAACAAACATTTGCTTTACAGGGCTCTCTGCCATTTGCCACTCAACACATTCAAAATTAAAACTGCTCTCTTTTCCATAATGAGCACCATTCCCAACATCCTTTCTCTGGGCCTCCTCTTTAATCCACTCCTATCTTCATCTTCTGCATCTCCTTCCACACTCTAGAGAAATATCTCATCTGCTCCATTCTCATGGCTGCCATCTTTGCCCACACTATGGTGGTCTCTCGTCCCTGCCATCCCTTCTGATCACCCCAAGAAAGACCTCCCTTACATACCAACTCTATCATGCTCCAAAAAGCTGTTCTAAGGAGTTCGACTGTATTTTATCTAAAAAAAATCACCCAAACAGGCTCAGAGTAATCCCCTAAAGAGCCACCTGTAGAGGAAGGAAGAAACCAGAGTAGGTGGGATAAGCCTAATTGATACGTGTTTCATCCAAGATAGTTAGGATTTTATGTGTTTTTCAAGTGGGTTTCTGGTATATGTTTTCGTCTGATTAAGTTTAAAAACAGAAGACCTCTTCCAACTAATGAAGGGGCTGTGGGTAGCAACAGCTGAAACAGGTGGTCACTTGGCCTGTCTCTGAATGGTGACCAAGAGCTCATGTTGCTGTTAGAGCCATCAGCTCTATGAAAAAGTTCTGTGGACTGGAATCTGCTTTTTGTTTGTTTTTTTTTGCAAGTTCTGCCCATGGATGTGTGCTGAGAACTCACACAAGCCTGTCCTACGCTTCACCAAGTGATTTTAGATCCCTTTCAATTAAATTTCCATCATAACACTAATGCTTTGATCTGGAAGCATTTCAGTTTTAAAGCATTCATTAAATCTGCAAACAACCCTCTAAGGCAGAACGTATTCATTTATATCTGCTCTACCTGCATATCTTCATGTCCCATTGTTCCTTCACACATATTCCTGCTCTAATTAAGCCAGTTTCCTGACTCGTTCAAGGAAGACCAAACAACTGTAATCTCTAAAGCTTCATTCATGAAGCTTCTAGTATTGAGAAATTCTACCATTTTATCCTACCCGACCCAAAGTCCTTACTATAGATTCCAAGAGACAGAGAAGCACTTGATGAAGTGAAAGAGCACAGGTCCTGGAGATGACTGACTTGGATTCAAGTCCCAGAGCTCCATAAGGCAGTGCAACCTTGGGAAAATAACTCAATTTCTCTGTGCCTCTTCTTCCTTAATATGGGAAAAGGGAGATGACCTGTTTATCACAGGGAGAACCAAATAAGGTAATAATTGTCACTTAGAGGGGTTAAAAACAAAAGGCAATAATAACCCTCTGTTTTATCTACTTTTATCCTTATGAGTCTCAGTCTTACCTGAATTCTTACAGAATACTCTAGTCCTTGATACTTTTGAAACACATACATGCACTGATAATGTACAATCTAACATAGCTCACTATTGTTTTTCCTTTCAAATGTCCTTAGATGGCCAGTTACCTTCACACAGGTGAAGAGATCAGGTAAAGTGTAGGATGCATTCACAAAAATACCAGAGAATGTTGAGGCACCATTTTCAAACCAACTGCATGGCCATGAGTCTTGGGAGGAAAACTATGTGCTGGGACAGCATCAAGTACAGAGGTAAATCATCTGAGTGACCCAGAAAAACTTCAGATAATTGGCTGGCATGTCTTAAACATTGTTTGCTAATTAAAACCTCAACTTGAATTGAAAATTGGGAAGAGCTTGCTTCGACAGCAAGTATTCATAACTAGTTACTATAATAGGTATTCACTGACAAATTTTCTGAATAGGAGAAAGCTACCTAGTTTATGTAGTTACATATTTGCACAGAACATATGAACTTGGAATTCAGGTATTCTAAGATACAAAAAGGAAGTCATGTATTCACAGCTCGGAAAGGATAAGGTCCTCTAACCACACCATTGCAAACCATCTGGGAAATTAACTGTAGAAACCTTCTACAGATACACCAAATCAAAACACTGGCTTTGGCAATCATGAACCACAAAACCTGGGCAGCCCACTGGTCTTACCCATCTTCTACTGCTGAGTTATAGGACATTTGCAAGTAGATTTAAATTCAAAAGTTAGGCTGCACTTATATCTGATGAATCATCTGCCTTCTGCGGAAGGAATGGTGTCCCTCGAGGGACGTGTTTCAGGTATACATCATGTCTTCATTACAGAGGATTTGTAATATGCACTTTGCTGAGAGGGAACTTGACCAACACATTGCACCTACGAAGAACCTTTCACTTACTTCCTGAGCCAACAAGGCCAAGCCCCACCCACAGCTATGCTTTCCACAACTTGCTCATTTTAATGGACATGTGGAAGTCACTGCAATGCTAATGTGACTGCAGAGATCCCTCACTTAGGAGAACACTGCAAGTCATCAATTCTAGGAGGCACATTTCTTCACATTTCCACACTCCTGAAATAGAGAAGCCTTATAATCAACTGTGTGTCATGGCTTCATTGGAAGCTGATTTTCCTAGAAATGCATAAAATAATGGTGCATCTTATAACCATTAGCACCTGAGATTCAATGGAATACAGTGGGTAGATTTGCACAAAATGTGTTAAAAAATGAACGTGGTATTCCATTCTTACTTCTCTCCTATAGGCAATTGTGGAAATTACATCTGTATCTAATATAAAACCCCTTACTTCACCACATATTTATTTATGCATCTATTTATTCAACAATGGTTATGCATCCATTCAGTTGTCAAATATGTATTAATTATTTGTTCTGTGCCAGGCACTGAGCTGGATGCTGTGAAAGAGCAGTCAAGTCATACTTAAGATTGTATCAAATTTTTCAAAATCACATATTTGTGGAAAAGATACATTTTTGATAAAATAAACTGCCAAGACTTAAAAAATTCACACTGGTGAATCTGAAATGGCTAACAACTAGTTTTTTACAATTGCAAGGAAAACTAATTTTTAAAAAGTGATGTAAGAGAAACCTATAGATTAAAAAAAAATTTGAGACATCAAAAAAATCACATGCGGGTTTTTTATGGGTCTTAATTCAGGTAAACAAACTGTGTAAAAGTTATAATAATATTTATGAGACAACTGGAAACCTGAACACTGGCTGGATATTTGATTACATCGAATTACTATTAATGTTTTCAGGTATAATAATACTAATACTATGGCATTTTAAAAGAGAAGTTATCTTTGAAAGATATACAATGAAATATTTGTGGATGAAATAACAGTGTTTGGAATTTGCTTCCAAATATTAAACTAAGCCATAAGAAATTGTTTCCGTAAAGTCAAAATAAGATGAGTACCTATGATTTCATGTTGAAAGTCAGAAGTCATTAGGAGATACTAATGAAACAACATTGGCAAGAAGCTGATTAATGTTAATATTGGGGTGATCATCATTGTGGTAAATTTTACTCACCTGTCTCTATCTATGTGTATAAAACATTTCCACAATAAATACTTAAATAAGGGCTGGGGATGTAGCTCAATTGATAGAGTACTTGCCTGTTAAGCACAAGGCCCTGGTTCAATCCCCAGCACCATAAAAAAAAATTAAAAAATAAATAAATAAATACTTAAATAAAATTAGTTCTTAATACTGTGCTATGTCTTAAATGACACAGAAACTAAAAATACCAAAAATGCAACTGGAGATACCACTGCTAAAATACTATGTGTACAATACTTATTTTCCACTGGAGAGATAAATATGTCTGAAACTTGAACAATTTTTCTAGTTTTTCAAAATCTTAACTTTGTACTGACATGTTCTGCATCTGTGGATTCAACTGCACACTGAAAATATTAGAAAAAGAACTTGTGTCTGCACTGAACATGAACAAGCTTTATTCTTATCACTACCCCCTAAACAATAGAGTAAAACAGCCATTTTTTTTTTTTTTTTTTTTTTTTTGGCAGTACTGGGGATTGAACCCAGGGCCTTGTGCTTGACAGGCAAGCACTCTACCAACTGCACTATATCCCCAGCCCTACATAGCTTTTATATTTTACCAGGTATCATAGGTAATCTAGAGATGATTTAAAGTGATCAGGAGGATGCACACAGGTTCTACGCAAATACCACACCATTTTACATCAGGGACTTGAGCATCTGTGGTATAAGCAGGGCATCCTGGAACCAATCTTCCATGGAGAATAAGGGATGCAGCCCTTTCACAAGCCTAATTATATATCTGAAATAAATTATTTTGCATTTTTCTTCAGATGATCTCAATTGTTGGCTTATTTTTAAACACCATGCTTTCTGGACAGTTTGGGTCTTTTCAACAGTTTTTCTAGATTATAAATCAGAATATTTATAACCACATGATCTTGGACATATGCCACTCAACTCTTACACCTCAGTTTCTTCCTCTGCAAATGGAAGCCATTGAACTCGATCATCTCTCAGGTGGTCTATGGGTCTGTGACTGTACCATCTGCTCTTTCTTACCCACAGAAGCTGTTCCCCAGCTATGCATGGGATACTTGGCTCTTTTCTCACTATCTAACATGGGCTATACTATCTATGCACTAAGATCCCCAAAATACAGCAGGGTTCAGAGAGCCTACTGAAAAGCTCACGCACATATACACAACCCTACAGAAAACTCTTGGGAGTCATGGGAGATGGTTCTATAGTGGACAAGAAAGCAACCACTGGGAACTACACCAACAGTACTGGAACTCAGCACTGTGTCCCCTGCCTAACGGCCTATGATGAAATATATGTAAAATATAGTTAATACATTTTAATAGAAGTACATGACATTTAAGATATATTAAAATATCTTTAACCGCATGAAAATATACTTCATAATAGAAGACATAAACTGGCTGCAAGAGCTCAGCTGGAACTAACTAATTGGCAGACAACAGTTGTAGTGACCAGATGCAGGACTCAGACTGTCGAGAACAGTGTAGATTTGTGCTTCCATTCATAAATTTCTCAGTGACATTGAATTAATCCAGAAATATGTGTACCTGTGTCTGCAAGTGAGTACACATCCAAGAGCAGACATGTAAAGCACGTGAGAAAGATTAAACTCCCCACAGAGATCATATTATTTGTCTTTATGAAACAGAACATGAATCATTAATATGGGCCCAATTTTGGCTCTCTCTCTGAACAACCAAAGATTACCTTGATGTGCTTAACTCTGTCTTCTTTTTCTGTCTTTGGTTTCTTTCCTGTGGCAACAAACAATAGTTTGGGATTAATTTGTGGACAAAGAGAGAAACATTTCCCCTGCATTAAATTCTAAAACTCTTAGTGAACTTGCTACTTTAATCTGCACGTGATCAAAATGCCAAATGAATCTTTTATGCCTTTGGTGCTTTGAAAGTCATTTTTCCCAGTGAGGCAAGGGCAGAATCATCACCTACAGCATGAACAGGTATTCTGCCCTTGAAGCGACCACAGTTGCAGAAATTAAGAAATCACAAAAGCACCACGGTATGTATTGAGTGATCGTTATTTTCATCAGTACACATCTATACCTTTCTTAGAAGGTCGTTCAGATAAGGGCAACATCCGGTATACTCTGAAGGCATTGTTTCCTTTCTTTATACTTTTATCCTTAACTTCTTCGATATCAGGCAAAGAATTCATGGCACATCGGAAATTCGCCTTCCACGTTTTTGGATCAGGTTTATCTACTCCTGGCTGATGCTTTCCTAACAAAATAGTTAGAGGAGAGGAAAAAAAAGAAGAAAAAATTAGACACAGAGTAAAAAAAAAAAAATTCTGGAAACACAGTCGTGTTGACCAGGAGGTACAGAGAAACCTTTTCATTCAGGGTTCTACCTACAGTGACCAACCATCCTGGTTTGCTGGGACTGAAGGGGAAGGTTCATAGGATGTGAGAATTTTATTTTTAAAACCTAGACAAACCAAGACAGGCAGGGATGGTTTCTACCAAACTGCTTGAGAGAAAAAATCAAATGGTAGAAAGAAGAATCAATGCAGATTCTACATAAGGCTGAAAGTCCAACAGGCAGAAATAACTTTCAAACATTAAGTAAAAATGCCATCCCTGTAAATAGCTCCCTATTTAAATTTTGTAATGAATAAATATATATCTGACTACTTTTTGGGGAGACAAATTCAACCCAAGTTTATAGCTCTAGAACATGAGTTTATGTTCCCTTGGTAACACTGGAGAATTTATCAGAATACTACATTTGGGGAAAACTTGAAGGACTGAGATCCTGGAGGACATGACACTTCTCTGGGACATGACCATAAGTCAGGATATTTTATATGTTTAACGAAAGCAAAGACAAATGATAGCACTTGACTCTACACATAGGTGATTGATTACCTGTATGGATGGCCCAGTTTCTAAATAGTGGTGCGTCTTTTTCCACATCCCACCCATGTCTAGCCGCATGCATCCAGGGGATCTGGAAAATCTTCTTTTCCTAGAACAACAAAGGTAAAGAAGACTGCAGTCACGGGGTCTGGCTGGCCCTGGCGAAGCATTCTTAAGTTCTAGCTACTGAGATTTCCCACTAAGTATCACTGAGTCGCTGAGTATCTATGGTACAATTGACCATAACACAAATCCACTTCTACACGGGGTCCCAAATCTTGACAGTCTATCCTGGAGGAGAATAAGTCTCCTGGAGCCTGAAGGAGTAGGAATGTATTCCAGGAGTAAAGGTGAGTATGTGGATGTGCCAATGAGTCCCATCATTTGTGCCTGTCTTTTTTTTTTTTTTCCTACAGGACCATAGATCACTGGCCACCAACTGACACTACTAATGCTTATTCTTACAGTTTCTTCTCATAATTCGGTAAACATTAACTCCAGCTGCCTTAGGTAAGTTAAAAATAACACACACCCTTTATGTTGCTAAAGGGAAGCTGAGTATATCAGAGGTCATTGCCACAGAAACCAAGTATCTCCATCTTGTGTGTTTGACAAAAAGAGGGAATTTTGCCTACAGTTCTAATCCTTATAGGTCTACTGCCCTGCATGAAATAGCAAGAAGTGCAAACAAAAATGTAGGGATGGGTTGAGGGTGTAGCTCAGTTGGTAGAGTGCCTGCCTCGGAAGCACAGGACCCTGGGTTCAATCCCCAGCACCACAAAAAGGAAAAAAAAAAAAAAAAAAAAAAAAGAAGTAGAGATTCTGAGAGGACACTCATTTTCTGGTGAAAAGTTCCTGAGTACAATCCTGTCAGATTCTCTCTCTTATAAACAGAGATAACTCCAAATTGTTTAAATCAACCCAGGCAAATAACTGATTAGAAACTAAGGCTTCAGAAATAAAGTCAGATTCACAGTGAAACTACGTGTGGGCACCCTGGTCCAGCCAGTGCTCTCACAGTGCCAGAGAGACAGAGGTCCCCGCAGCACTGGACATTGCCTACACACATCCACATGGGGCTCAGTTCTCCTCCCATAGCTGCTAGCTACCAAGCTAAGTATACGTTATCATTTCCATCTTACAGTTGAGAAAACTGAGAAACAGAATCAAATTAGTAAACTGAGGATTTTTGATTAAAAATGTCTATGTTCCAAACCAAGGTCATGTGATCCCATGATCATACCACACATCATCTCCTAGCCTTAGAGTTAGAGGATTCCCTGTCCTGTGACAGACTGTTGACCTGGTTTCTGTGGAGACTAGGGCCCAGGAACTGTACTTTTTAAAGAGCTCTCAGACAGTCCTGATAGCTGCTAGGTTCGGGGTGCATGCACTGGGAAGGAAAGGGACCGTTGGTAGGGATTTTCCTCCACTTTGGCCTCACATCGTGAAATTCAGAAAGGGTCCCAGCTGTCCTAAAAGGGACTCAGAACTGAAAATGTTTCAGAATGTTGGAGAGTTTCCCAAAAACTGCTACAAGGGAAAATTCTGCCATATTTTTAAAAGTCAGTTAATAAAGAAGAACTGAAAGTGAGAGACTTTTTCATAAACTCCTCATTATTCAGTGTCATCTGCAACCCTTACAGGGTCTCATCTCAGGTGGGCCAAAGAGCAGAGGACCAGAAAAGGGATGGGTTTTTTGTTAACATACACAAAAATCAGAGAACGAAATCCCTCAATGCAATCATTTAAAAAAAAATATTCACATGAACATGAATATAAATGAAAAAGAACTGAGTTCCAGTGAAAGAATTTTCCTGAACTGCACAACCACAATCTAAAGCTTAAAGACGCAGACCCTGAAAATTTTGCTGTTGAACTCTTTTTGCTAGACCAAGAGCATTCTGGAGTGATACCATCTAAAGTCTACCTCAAAAGGCACAAGCTGATAAAGCTAAGGCAGATCCTTATAAGCAACTGTGCACAAGCATCCACACACATGCACACACAATCAAACCGAGTCTTGCAGAAACCATGTAAAAAATCATGAAATCAAATAAAACAGCAACTGAACCTTGTCATATCTACCATGGAGGGGCAGGAGGTGTGGCTCAGTGGTAGAGCACTTACCTAGCATGCATGCAACCCTGAGTTCAATCCCCAGCATCACAAATAAATAATCCACAATGAATCCTCTTAAAACTGGCAAAAGACCCAAATAGACCTCTCTCAAATAAATAAACAGCACATGAAAAGATGCTGAAACTTAGTAAGTCATTAAGGAACTACAAATCAAAACAACAAAAATTTTAAAAATTTACAAAAACAAAAAGCAAAAAAGAAAACAAAGAGGGTTGGTAGGCTGGGGTTGTGGCTCAGTGGTAGAGCGCTTGCCTAGCATGTGTGAGGCACTGGGTTCGATTCTCAGCACCACATACAAATAAGTAAAGTTTCATCAACAACTAATAAAAATATTTAAAAAAAAAGTGTTGGTGAGGATGTGGAGGAACTAGAATTCTCATACACTGCTGGAGGACATGTAGAATAGTGCAGCCACTGTGAACAATGGTTTAGCCATTTTACCCCTGGTTACATACCCTAAGATTGCAACAGGTATCCAAACAAAAACTGATATATAAATGTGTGTGGCAGATCTACTCACAAAAGCCCCAAGATGCAAACAACTCAACTGTTCATCAGCTGATGAATGAATACACAAAATACTGTATATTCAGTCACAAAAAAGAACTAAGTAATGCTACCACAAGGATGAACTTTTAAAACATTGTGCTAAAAGAAGTCAGACCCAAAGGACAAATACTAAATGATTCCATTTATATGAAATATTCAGAGAAGGCGAAGTTTTACAGACAGAAAAGCAGCTCCAGTGTTTGCCCTGAGCTAGGAGAGGAAGAAATGGGCTGTGAGTGCTTACTGGGTACAGTGCTTCCTTTGGATGGGATGAAAAAGTTCTGGAAGCAGACGGTGATGGTTTGCACAAGAGCATGAATGTACACTCTCACTGAACTGTAGACTTAAGATAATTCAAATAGTAAATTTAAAAAAAAAAGACTCCATGTAACTTTGACTAGTTTTTCATCTTGCAAAGAAAATAAAGAAGAAACTACTCAAATAAGCATATCACGGACACCTTTTTATAAAAGACCGTGTTGAAAGGTAAAAGGTGAGATGTATTTTTAAACCAAAAGAGATTCTAATGAGCAAATGTTCGAATCAGAGATCCCTGTGTTCTAAGGGACAGTGACAGTGTTGCTATGTGTCTGTGTGGATTCAGTGACAGTTCTGCACGCATGGTGGCTGTACACATGGAAGGACTGTGTGATGACCTATGTACAGAGCTCCGCATCGGAGGGCAGAAGACACAGCACTGCCTGAGCTCTGAAAAGCATCTGTGATTTTCTTCCACAATGCAGAACAAACCTTATGACTCCTGTAGAAACTAGTCCAGTTACCTCCCTCTTCTTTCTTCTAATATTTTTACGCTATCCTGATCAGTTTGCTTTTTTGGGGGGGCTTTTTACCCTGTGCAAAGATGGTCTGATGTTGACACAAACACAAGCCTGTTTCAAAACAAAGCAAAGGGAAAGTCTGGCACTGCTGGATGGTCCCTGTGCCTGGGGAGTGGCCATGGTGCCTGCATCCCAGGGGATCTCCCCTGTGCACTAAGAATATCGACAACCAGGAAGGGAAGCAATGACCTGGAAGTGTCTCCCTCCTTCCTAAATAAATGGCCAGGGATACCACAAATTTGGACAATTCCAGAGCTAGCCTGGACCCTTCAACAGTCAAGGGCAAGACGGAAAACAATAAGAGCACAGGTTACTGTTCATGATCAGAAGAGGCTTCAAGTCATAAAACCAAACAACCTATGGGCCTTCTTTAGAGTCCAGTGTGAACGAATCAGCCGAATCAGCTGTGAAAAGAAATTCTGGGAATATTAAAGGCGTTTGAATATGAATGGGACAGTGATGATACTGAAAATTATTAATTTTAGCCAATTGATAATAGCATTGTTGAAAGGTAAGACAATGTCCTTAAATCTTAGAGACATACATTGTTGGAGAGTGGCTTTATAATACCACAAACACATGTGTGCACACATGTACACACAAAAAATAAAAAATACAACAAAATTTAACAGATGTAGGCACATGGGAATTTGCTATTCTATTCATCCTAATCATTAGATTATCCAAACCTACTATGTGCATTTGAAATACTCATAATAAAAAGTAGATGGGTCAAGTCACAGCCCTACATATAATACCACTTTGCCAAACTCCCTCCCTGTTCCTTTGAAAAAATGCAAGTGACCCATTCCACTTCTTCCTTCTTTCAGATTTATTAGGAGGAGGAAATGGAAACAAATTAAGGCAGTAATTAATCACCTGTTTGTTTGTTACTAAGAATGTACTGGGTTGGAAACACTTCATTGAAGAGAGATAAGTGACAATGGCCAACCCACTACTGGTAAGTTTGATAATACTAACAAGACAAAAACACAGCCACCAATGTTGCTCATCCTTGAGAATACAACCCTCATTCACGCATTCACAGGGCAATGTTCATGGGGTGCCTGCTGCTCGCCAGGCAGGAGGCCTGGAGAGTACCGATCACACTGTATGCAGGGCCTCCAGCCTGGAGACTGAGCCCTAAATGGGACACATCCTGAATTCAACTGCTATGATTTAGATGTGGTTTGAGTGCATCCTCCAAAGCTTCCCTGGGCCCAGTGAGGAGGTATTGAGGTAGTAGAACCTTTAAGAGATGGGGTCTGGTAGTGGACAATTAGTTTATGAGGACGATGCCCTCATGAATGGACCACTGCTGTCACACAGGAATGGATCATACCTGATAAGAATGGATTAGTTCACACAAGAGTGGTTGTTATAAGACAAAGTCAGGCTCCTTCCAGATCTCTTTCTTCCTTATTTACATAGTTGGTCACTTCTACTTCTCTGCCATGATACAAAGCAGTCAAGGAAGCCCTCACCAGGACACTAGCACCATGCCCTTTGGATATTCTAGCCACAAGTATCATAAGCCAAATAAACTTTGTAAATCACCCAACCAAGCTCAGGTATTTTGTTATAGCAACACAAAGTGGACCGTAACACTAACTAAGGCATAAGTGAATCACCAAGACCCAGGGACAGCGTCTGCTTTCTTAGTCACTGCAATCTTCAGTGGCAAAGAGATTCCAGAATGATCTTAAACTACTCAAACTATAAACAGGGATTCTTGGGCAGAATGCTTATGAATGGAAAGGAAATATCAGGCTCTGGATGAAGTATTTATGTGGACAGATGAATGCCAATAGGCCTAAATCAGCAAGAAACCTATCAAAAAATCAGCATAGTATGGTGACGCAGCCACATCAATGTTTGCAGCAGCTCAACTCACAATAGCTAAATTATGGAACCCTTCAACCCTAGGTGTCCTTCAACAGAAGAATGGATAATGAAAATGTATATAAATATATATATAATTTATATTATTCAGCCATAAAGAAGAATGAAATCATGGCATTTGCCAGTAAATGGATGGAGCTGGAGAATATCATGCTAAGCAAAATAAGCCAGTACCAAAAAACCAAAGGCCAAATGTTTTCTCTGATATGCAGATGGTAACTCACAACGGGAGATGGCTAGGGGAGAATAGAGTTACTGTGAATTAGGTAGAGTGGAGTGAAAGGAGAGGAGGGATATGGGGGTAGGAAGGATAGTAGAATGAATTGTTTACAATTGTTTACAATTGGTCTATGTACATATGTACTATGTACATATACGACTACACAACCAGTGTGATTCTACACCATGTCCAGCCAGAAGAAAGAGAAGCTATACTCCATTTATATATGATGTACCAAAATGCATTCTACTGTCATGTATAACTAATTAGAACAAATTTTTAAAAAATATTTTAAAAAAGAATGCCCATGTAGGTTTGGACAACCTCAACCCCATCCAAGCTCTGCAGTGATGGCACCACTTGTGTGCACAAACACAGTCACAGTGACCTGTGGGACACAGGTCCTGGTGGGACTCCAGGCTGATAGGGACCCTCAGGCCATACTGCAGCCCATAGATACCTCTTGCCAGCACTGTCCTGAGGGGCAACAGTGGTCAGCAGCCCTTCTACCAGCTGGTCTCCTGTCCAGCTCTAGCAGAAGAGCCCACAAGATGACAGAGAAGTCCCCTTCCCTACTCCTACTCAGAAAGAGAACCCTCACACCAAGAAGCAAATGAATGAAGATAAGCAGAGAAGGACCATCTGCAAGGGACTAAGTGTTCAATTATGCGAAAAGATATCCATTTGCCTTCTGGTTCTAGATCAGAAAAGTGGATGGAAGAAGAGGAGTCTCCACGGACAGTCCCGCAGAGGACAACCCTTAGAGGGCGCTGTGGTTTCCGAGGGCTACTGTTAACAAAGGACTACAACCTGGATGGCTTATAGTAACAGAAACTTACTCTATCACAGTTCTGGAAGCCAGAAATCTGAAATCAAGGTGTCAGCAGGGCTGTATTCCTTTTAAACACTCTCGGAGAGAATCCTTCCTTGCCTCCTCTAGGTTCTGGTGGCTCCAGGAGTTCTTTGGCTTGTGGCTGTCACTCCAGTCTCAGTGTTCACTCCCAGAGTGTGTGTGTGTGTGTGTGGGTGTGTGGGTGTGTTTTATAAAGACTCCTGTCACAGGTGTTAGGGATCAGTCAGAGAATGCAGGGTGATCTCAACCTGAAGCCCTTCACTGAATCTGCAAAAACCCTTTTTCCAAATAAAAAACCTGCATTTGCAGGTTCTGGAGGTTAGAATGGGGACATAGCCTGAGGGTGGGGACATCATTCAACCTCCTGTAGAGGACAACCAACTGCAGCTGATGAAGTGCCCACTTGATACCAGAGGCCTGATGGCATTGCATGTCCTCCACACACAGATGCATTTTAGAAAAAGAAAAAGAGAAAACAGACAACTTTCTTTGAATTCAGGAACATCTACTTTAATCTCGCACTAAGTCAGGACAGATAGTTTTCTTGTTATTCAAAATAGAATCATACTTAACCTCCTGGTGTCATCCCATTTGGGGATCATGTGAATTAACACATATATGCCCTGCTCAGAAGAGTGCCTTAACAAATGTCAGCTTCTGCTCTTTTTATTTATTACCCTATGTGTCTTCGACTCCCTTTTCCCTTTTAAAAAAATTTTTTAGTTGTTGATGGACCTTTATTTATTTATATGTGGTGCTGAGAATCGAACCCAGTACCTCACGCATGCTAGGCAAGCGCTCACACCACTGAGCCACAACCCCAGCCCTGGACATATCTTTTTTTTTTTCTTTTGCGGTGCTGGGGATTGAACCCAGGGCCTTGTGCTTGCAGGACAAGCACTCTACCAACTGAGCTATATCCCCAGCCCCCCAACTCCCTTTCTACCATATCCTTTCCTTCTACCTTCATATATCCCTGCTAACTGAGCAGGCAAAGAAGCAACCTGGTTTTTCCCTGGTTTCTTGTTTGTTTCTTTGGAAAAGGATAATTATGTATCTAAATCTAAAAACACAATAGATACAGCAAGCACAGAAAAATATATTGTTCAAAACCTTAAGGTGTCACCAACAAGGACTCACCAAACAAGCACCTGGTTTCAGAAGGGACTCAATCATTTGCTGTATTCAAATACAGGAACATTGGGTTCAAAATAAATGGATGAGGGGAAAAGAACAAAAAGAAATAAGATTTGAGAGATATCTGAGACGATAAAATGAAGCCAGGAGTGATATTAAAGAAAAGAAAAATAGATGCAGCCTCTTCTTCCCTTGTTAGAAGCAGGCCACAATCTGCAATCTGGCTCTAAGCTGTTGCACCTGGTACAAAGATAAAGCCTGACCAGCTAAATTATTCATCATGTCTTTAAGATTAAAAAAGAAAAGGGTTGGGGGATGGCGGAGAGGAAAAAGACATTTGCTCAGAAGAATGGCAATTGTTCCTGGTAGTAGGAGAGAAACTTCTCCCTTGGGCCGCCTTAAAACAAGCATGACATATTACATCGAGTCGCTTTTCTAAATTATAACCACATATTTTTAGATGGTTTTTATTTTTGCATGCATTACCTCTTCCTGATTCACCCCAATAGTTAAGATTGATTAAACTGATGGTTTTGAGGTTAACAAAATAAGGGAATATTTATGTATACATGTGCGCATTGAGGGAGTTGTAAATGAAAAGCAACTACTTTTTTAAGACAGGTGGGAATACAAAAAGGGTTTCATGTAAAGATAAAGAATTTTTAAAAGACAAAACCAAAAGCTATTTATATCGAGAGTATTAGGAAAAAAATCAATATGCTCCATTCCCAATATAAAATGGTGGAGTTTCCATGTCCTTTCATCCTAGAAAGATGGAAGAAGCAAGAAAGGAATCTGGAGAAAGACAAGGGCAAGGGTCACTGTTATGGTTTATTTACAAGGTGTCCCTCAAAAGGTCACATATGAGACTATGCAAGAAAGTTCAGCGGTGAAATGATTGGGTTGTGATAGTCTTAACCTCATCAGTGAATTAATCCACTGATATGGATTGACAAGGTGGTGACAGTAGGCAGGGAGGGTATGGCTGGAGGAAGTAGGTCCCTAGGGGCATGCCTTTGGGGTTTATATTTTGCCCCTGGTGAGCAGAGCTTCTTTTCTCTCTCTCTCTCTCTCTCTCTCTCTCTCTCTCTCTCTCTCTCCTTCCTGTTTGCCATGTCCTAAGCTGCCTTCCTCCGCCATGCCCTTCCACCATTATGTTCTTTCTGCCTCAATCTCAGACACAGAGCAATGGACTCTCCCATCTATGGACTGAAACTTCTGAAACTGTGAGCCCCCAAATAAACTTTTACTTCTCAGCATTGTTCTTGTCAGGACTTTTGGTCACAGTGATTAAAAAAAAAAAAAAAAAAAAAAAAAAGGTGACTAAAACAGTCACTAAATAAAAGCACAGCAGGGAGCTTTCCATAAAGTCAACCAGAATCCCAAGGTGAGCTGTGACTGGGAACTCAGGATTGAGGTACATTTCTGAGCTAACAATAAAAATTTTTTAATATGATAACTTGACTTTCTATGACCATGGTCAGTTGGTTGGTTTTTGTGATGAATGAATCTGAAATTTTGAACACAAATAACAATTTTCCTTTGGTGGTCCACTTGAGCATGCTCTCAGCAAGGACCTCTCAATCTCAATCTCTCACACACACATGCATATGCACACACTTACCTTGTTAAGCCACTTTAGCCCTGGTATTGTGTTTGAATTTATCTGTTCTTCCAGCCATGGGCGCATCCGCATCCTTTCCACAGGCATGGTACCCTTCTGCAAAAAGCAGAAGAGAAAGATAGCATTAGGCATTTCTGCTACTGACTGTTCTGTCTGCACTACACAGTTCTGCATCCCTACTTCCCTATTCCTCAGGATTGGGGCTCTAGGTAAGTGTATTCAGGGGTATTGCCCTCTGGCCACCTACCCCTGCTTATCCATCCTGCTCATCCTGTCTTGGTGGGGTGGTGGAATGGCCCAGGCCTGCTGGCTCTCAGTTGAAGGGATCTATGGACGTGATAGGCCTGGTCTTGCAGACACTCTGCTACCTAGAAGATTCAGACCCCTCTCAGTGACTGCCTCATTCTATACTTTACCGTCTCCTACTCCGTTTACGGTAGAAACTTTCAACATACCAGGCATTTAGAGGACCAGTATTTTATAATACTTCAGAATATTATCCTTCCAAAGTCCAAGCGTGCCAGAACAAAATAGTTTTGTGATAAGGAGTTATGACAACCAGTTGGTTCTTTTTAGGTATTTGGACTATAGAAAAGCCTCAAATCCCCAATATTGGCACTTACAGTTCTAAAGGAATCAACTAATTTGGTTACCGAGGTTTTTCACCAACCAGCCATTTCCTCCTGGCTGTGTTTGCAGAGCTCACCAGCATTTGCCCTTTCTTCATCTTTGCTTTTACTCCAATGCAATCTCTTATTCCTTCCTCAAGCATTCGTCCTCAGTACTGTCCTCCCCTCTGACCAGAAACTTAACTTTCCTTTTGCAAATCACTCCTTGGTCTGAACATCTTTCCTCACCAGCCCACACAATGCCTCTCCCCACACCTTCCAAATTCCTTTCAAAGCCTTTCCCTCATCCATCAAAATACAGCTGAGTGGAATCACTAATACAGCTTCGTCCACGCGGTCTACTACTCATCTTCATCCTATTTAAGCCTAAATTTATATTTAATCTATTTTGAAAGCAAAGTCGATGCTAATTTAAGCCTCCACACTATAGGACTTTTTGAACAATGTGACATTATAATCCTCTTTTCAACCTTTAACTGTCCCTCCTTGATGGAACTCGTTCTTCTTAAAATGAGTTCTAAACGGCAATTATCAAGAAAACAAGCAACAATTAAATGTTGGCGAGGATGTGGGGAAAAAGGTACACTCATACATTGCTGGTGGGACTGCAAATTGGTGCGACCCTCATGGAAAGCAGTATGGAGATTCCTCAGAAAACTTGGAATGGACCCACCGATTGACCCAGCTATCCCACTCCTCAGTTTATACCCAAAGGACTTAAACTCGGCATACTACAGTGACACAGCCATGTCAATGTTTACAGCAGCTCAATTCACAGTAGCTAAGCTATGGAAACAACCTCGATGGCCTTCAACCGATGAATGGATAAAGAAATTGTGGTATATATACGCAACAGAATATTACTCAGACTTAAAGAAGAATGAAATTATGGCATTTGCTGACAAATGGATGGAGCTGTGAAATATTATGCTAAACAAAATAAGCCAAAGAACCAAAGGCTGAATGTTTTCTCTGATATGCAGATGCTAATTCACAATAAGGGTGGGGGGAATAGAGTTACTTTGGATTAGACAGAGAAAAGTGAAGGGAGAGTAGGGTGCATGGGGGTAGAAATGATAGTAGAATGAATCAGACATTACTACCCTATGTGCATATATGATTATATGACCTGTGTAACTCTTCATCATGTACAACCAGAATGAGAAATTATACTCCATTTATGTACAATGGTGTCAAAATGCATTCTACTGTCATGTATAAGTAATTAGAATTTAAAGTGAGATCTGAAAATTATATTCAGTTGAATGTGCCCTATCCCAGCTAGTGCCAGAGTATAAGCGTCATGACATGAACCATGAAGGGCCTCACCTGTACCCGTGGGGTCACCTGCCTTTTCCTTGTGTCCTCCTCACAGTTCTAGTCCATGGTGTTGCAGACTCCTTCTGGTCCTTGCTCATACTAAGCAATCTGATCCTCTTTCCCTGGCCTTGCTAATCTGTAGCCATCCTCTAAGACCCAGCCTCCACTCTTCCACTCCTTCTCCACAGGCCTTTCCAGGCCACTCCAGCCCAAAGTAATCCCTCCTCTTCCTCCTCCAACTCCCACAATACCCACAGATCTTGCACCACTCACTTGATAATCAAACACTGCTTTAGGGTAGCTGTTGTAAGCAAAGTCTTTAATCTTATCTCTTACCTGACCTATAAACTTTTCAGCTGTGTGTACCCTCTCTACCTAAGTAAATCGTAAATTCTTTGGGAACAGGAGATCACTCCTTATAGGTCTTTTTTATAACCCTACAAAGCCCAAATGCTGCCTTCTACACAGGAAATGTTTAATATAAGCACAGGGCCAATTCTGAAGTTCAGCCCAGGTAAGGGCTGCCGTTGGAGGTGGGTCCCATCTACTCATCTGTAGGCTCCAACTCTCCATTCTTTGAAGCAGTTAACAGAAAACTTTGAGATATTACAAAAGGACATGAAATGGTCACAAGGAGTCCCCAGAACAGATGCTCTTCATGGGTTCCAAGTTGTTCCATTCATTCATTCATCTACCATTTAAAGATCATGGACTGAGAATGAGGTTTCAGGAACTAGAAAAGATAAGACAATCCCTGTCATTGTGAATCTCAGTCTAACAGGCCACAGGAAAGAAGGGAATCACCAACATGAAGAGTCCTATACACAAGTTGGTAAGTTACAGAAGAGCTCTGGGAGTGTTGGGCAAAGCTGTACATAGAAGATCACACCAGGGAACCACTATGAGGTCTCCGTCCCATAAAGTGTTGTCCACCAAACCAGTCAGATCCTCCCTCAGGAGAAGATCTTAAGACACAGTGGGGGAAGAGGGAAAAGCAGGAATGGGGCAGTTACAGTAGTCCTAAGAGACAGCAGCAGACTCCAATTCTTCTGAGGGGACAACATAACATGCGTAAGTGGTGCCATTGTGTCTAACCTCAGTAATGTGGAAATACAAGAGGCATGTGCAAGGAGCACTGGTTACAGTTCAAAGTCAAAATAATTTTTCATTTCCTTTTCTCTCTCTCTCTCTCTCTCTAATAACCCATGTTGAAAGAAAAAGAGATCACCTGAGTGGTGCACGCCTGTAATCCCAGTAGCTGGGGAGGCTGAGACAGGAGGATTGTAAGTTCAAAGTCAGCCTCAGCAAAAGCAAGGCACTAAGCAACTCAGTGAGACCCTGTCTCTAAATAGGGCTGCGGATGTGGTTCAGTGGTCAAGTGCCCCGAGGTTCAATCCCTGGTACCTCACACCCCTAAAATAAAGCCTTCTGTCAAAAACTATAGCCTTCTGTCACTAAAACTATAGTAGATGGGACCCACCTCCAATGGCAGCCCTTACCTGGGCTGAACTTCAGAATTGGCCCTGTGCTTATAGTGAGATACAGTTATCTACATTATTTCCAAATTCTGTAAATGTGAATTTGCCTACTTACTAAAATTTATTTATTACCACAAAATCAATACTCATGGTGTTTTGTGCTCACTGCAGACATGTGCAAAAAGAAAAAAAAATATGATTCGCTTGGTGTGCACGGTCCCAGCTGATTTTGAACAAGGCACACTCTACCTTCCTGTTTCTGCTCTCCTACTGCAAACAAACGTCCTTTTCATGGTCTATTTAGTGTGACATTTTCCACACTCTTGTGCTTCTCAAGTTGGTCATTCTGCCATTTAAAATGGCCCCTAAGAGTGGTACTGAAGCACTGTGTATTGCTCGTAAGCAAAACAAGGCTGTCCTGCTCCTTCTGGAGAAAATACATGTAATGAGATAAGCTTCACTTGGGCATGAGTTATAGCGCTCTGTACAGTGGCTGTGAGTTCAATATTAATCAATCAACAATGTGCATTAAATAAGTTGTGTTTAAACAGAAAATACATAAACAAGGTTATATATTGACTGGCGGATGAAAGTGTTGTGATCAGAGGTTACAGGGTCCTGATGTTCTTATAACAAGAGGGCATTAAAGACTCAGACACACAAAGAAGAATGTCATGTGAAGATACAGAGGGCAGATGGATGCATAAAGGAAGAAGCCGAGATTGGAGCGACTCCATGACAAGCCAAGGAATGCCTGGCACTTCAAGAAGCTGAAGAAACAAGGATGGAGCCTGCCTTAGCCTTCAGAGATAGCATGGCCCTGTTGATACCTTGCTCTTAGACTTCGAGTCTCCAGAACTCTGACAAGAGTAGTTTTCTGTTGCCTTAAGCAACACAGTTTGTGGTACTTTGTTGAAACAGCCCTAAGAAACCAACCCAGAGGGAGACACAAGGCCAAGGTCTTGAGGTAGGAAGGCCAGCAACAGGACCGATGCTGGAGACTGAACTGACCCTGCAAGTCCTGGAAAACCACACCACGGATTTTGGTCAACATTGCAGGATGGAAGAAAAAACTTAGGGATTGAAGCAAATGAAAGATACGGTCCGTCTTGTTGTGGTAAAGGTAAGGCCTGATTACGAAATCTAGACCAGTGCTTCATAAACTTTACTGTAGTAGGAATCTCAATTCAGTATTCTGGGTGACCTGTGATTCTACACTTGACAAGTTCCCAGGTCCCTGGACCACACCCTGAGCAGTGAGTATCTAGAATCTCTTTAATATTTACATATGAATTTCTTGGATATTTTGTGACTTCCTACCAAGTCTGGTCATTCTGGCTGACAGATCTTCTCCAATGGTCTGTCATATTTTACTGCACCATCTATACATCGGGCCATTACTTGTGCACATACTATGTCTTTCTAACAGTATACATACAGCTCAGCCAAAATACTATGTTGCTATGGTTTGGAGATAGTTTGTCCCCTCAAAGGCTCACATGCTGGAAGCTTGATCTTCCGTGTGGTGGTACTGAGGTGATGGACCCTTTAAGAAAGGACCTACTATAAGGGAATTAGGCCAGGTACCTCCACCCTCAAGAGTGAGTCAGGTCCTATAGGATTAGATTAGTTCCTGTCAGAATGGGTTGTTAAAAGTGAACCTGACAGCTCCCCTGAATTCCTCTTCTAAACACACTCCTGCCATTGTTCTGTCATCAGTCATGGTGTCATCAACAGTCAAGCAGATGTGGAGCCATACCCCTGAACCTTCAGAATGGTGAACTTATTTTAAATTCCTTTTCTTCATGAAGCCCCAACCTCAGGTATTTTGGTATAGCCACACAAAATGGATTCGGTCATATGGAGATCACACATGTACAAAAAATTTTAAGAGTTTTTATAAAATTTACTTTTATGTATTTTGTTTCACATGTTACACAAGATGTGTATTGAAACAACCATACACTAGACTTGAAGGACACATCCGGGATCTATTCTTTCCTTCTCTTTTTCTTGAAGAGTCATTTAACCCTATGTCCTGTTAGATATGCCCTGTGTTAACAGCTGCAACAGAAAAACTGATGAAACTGTTCATCAATTTCATCATAGGTGGTTTCACAATCACCTATGAAGAATGTTAAAATTCTCCAATTGCACAATGTATGTGAAGATCACATTTTTGTTAATCATCATCATGGTCATGGTTGTTAAAACAGAGAGAGCCAAATAAAGTCCCCTCCATCTCCAGTCCTACCGGAGGGTCAACCTTATGAGAAGATGTCACAGTGGGCACACTCTACCATACCTGACCCCTGAGTATCAACAATGTCCCAAGTCCCCAGGAAAAAACTGGACAATCCCATCCCCACCAAAAAGAGTGATCAAAGCCAATGCCCAGCAGGAGGGACTGGTGGTCGACCCAAATTTTAAAACTCTTAAATCAGGACTGCTATTAACTACAAGGGGATTTTTAAGAAAAGTAAACAGAGCGAGTATCTAATCAAAGTAGGGGAAATCCTTAGAAAGAACTTATTTTTTTAAATAAATTTACATGAAGGCACTTCTTTTCACTTGATTGTATACCTGGCCCCATCTTCCACACACTGGACATGGAATAAATCACTAGTAGTCTTGCTATATTACACAGAACAGAAGGTTTTCCACTGGATATTTATCAAAGGATGAGCATATATCCTTGTAGCTTTCTAAGCAGAAAAGTAAAGGGTGAATTCTACCTTGAGTCTACCCCTACAATGTGATCATTTAGTGGTCACTAAAAACAGGACCTGTTTCCAGAGAATAAAAGGCAGGGCTGGCAAGCAGAGTCAGTGCGCTGAGCACTGGAAAGCAAAGATGCCTACTTGGCACATATTTTTTAGTTTTTATTACTGAAATGCAGGGTGACACAAGTTAAGTCTTCTCTGGGCACAAATACCCAGGCCATGTGAAACCTGAATCAAGTTGGGGAAGGCAGAAACAAAGTGGAGAAGACACTGAGGAGTTATTTTTGCCTAAAAGAACCAAAGTACACAGAAATCAGGGCATTTGTGTTCCAGTCCTGACTGCTGTGGCTGGTGTGTGCCCTTGGGTTTGACATCCCATCTTTCTGGTCCACTCTTTGATCATCTAGAAGAGAAACACTTCAGAAAGATGAGTTCCAAGGTTATCTATGATTGTATGAACCCTTTTGTAATATGAAGCCTCATAATCAGATTTTTTGGGTAAACTTCTATTCTTATACACTAGGTTGTTTTTAAGAGTAAAATGCTAATTTTATATTTCTGTGAACCTAAAATATGAGTAACCTCTGCTTCAAAGGAAGTAAAAGAGATGAAATATCTACCCCTGGGCCTGACAAAAAGCATTTTGTAAAATCAGTTATCATTGTACCTCGGAGATCTAGTGTGGGGCTCAACTTCAAAACCATGACACCATCTATAAATCAGTTCAGCAAATGGAGGGTACATGAGAGCTCTGCCTCTCCATGGGGAATGTATTCCAAGACTCCCGCTGTATGCTTAAAACCATGGATAATATTAAATCCTATGTATGCTGTGTTTTTTCCTTTTATACATGCCTATGATGAACTTTCACCTTCTCACTTAGAGGAAGCAATTTATGGCTTCTCTTGAGCATATCCAAATAGCCAGCATCACTATTCTTGCCCTTTGGGGCTATTATTAAGTAAAATAAGGGTCACTTGAATGTAAGCACTGCAATACTGTGACAACTGATCTGACATCTGAGATGGCTATTAAGTGATTAATGAAAGGGTAGCATATACCACATGGATACACAGAACAAAGAAATGGTCTACATCCCATGCAGGATGGAGCAGTTTAAAGGCATGAGATTTTATCATGCAATTTAAAACTTTTGAATTGTTTACTTCTGGAATTTTCCATTTAATATTTTCGGATCACAGTTAACCCCAGGGTTAAATGAAACTTCAGGAAGCAAAACCTACTTTATTGTGAATATCACTGATGCTCGGGCAGCTGCATAAAGGCATGCAAGCTACTCACTGTGATTCATAGAGCATGAATGGTCGGTCTTCCATGAGGTTGATGATGTCACGGTCCTGATCATTAATAGTTATACTGAATTTTTATCTATGTAACTGAGGCTTGGATCATGGAAGAGTAATGCAATGGCTACAATTTATTGAACACTAACTATGTGCCAGGTACTAACACTAGGGTTTTATGTGAGCTCTGTTAACTCTTTCAACACTGGGAGGTAGGGACTTAATTATCTTAACATGAGACAAGCAGGTTGGGGACCTGCTTAAAGGCAACCTGCTAGTATCTTGGGGAGCCAAGACTCATCCTGGTCCATCTGATGTGAAAAACCCAGACTTATCCCCTACTCGGCTTTCATCTTGAGTTAGGAGGCCCTCTGTTCTGTTAGGATGGCCTCTTCATTGTTCTACTTACTGAGCCTTTCCCAACCCCTCTCTGTCCCACACACCTCTGCCATGTTCATCTTCCTGAAGTACCACTTTAATCATGTTATTTCTCTGTCCTAGAGATGTCTGAACATCCCTGCTGGATTTGAGATAATGAAATCGTTGGTGGAGAGGGGGGCAGTGCTTCTAGTAAGGGAAAGGTAATAATGTAGCCCTAACTCCCAAATTGAAAAACTGAGAGTCATGAACAAAATATATTCTTAAAAATCTGTTTAAAAGTATCAGAGAGCCAACAAGGTAGTCAAAAAGGTCCAGGAGAATAAAGAGAAGCAGGAAGGTAAGCCTGACAGCTGGGGTTGCTCTTCTGGCCTGGAGCATCTGCTGACTCCTGAAGCTGGGCAGAGCTTTTAGCCTATCCAGGTGACAAGGGAGGCGAAAATTACAGATCAGTACCCAACCAGGAAAAGGGGATCTGGAAATCACTCCCTTCAAAAAACAAAGACAGAACAAACTCAAAACATCCCAAACTCATGAGTCTTTCAGTGACTACTCAACAGAAACAATGAAAGAGGTAAGACAATGGAAAAAAGTCTTTATAAAATGTTAAGAGAAAATGACTGGCCACTGAAAAGTTTTGTGTCCAGAGAGTATTTCCTTGGGAGCCTTTTCACTTAGAGAAAGGCTGAGTGTATCCACAGGGCAGAGAGTGATCTGCCTATAGAGCTGCAGTTCACCAATTCACAGTAACGCTCAGCAGATGAGTCAAAACTGGGCAAAGAAGGAAAAGGAAGGGGAACTAAGTAACTAAAAAAGGGCTTAACTTTGAGTCTGTGTGGTAGAAGCTGGGCCTGGCAGTGTTCTGCTGCATGGCTCTTGTCACCTAGTAGTCATTCCTACACAGCCATGTGCCTGCCCGCTCCTCTTATCAACCTCCAGAGAAATGTTGCCTCCCAACAAAATCTAACTCAAATCTATTTTCATCCCTTAAACCCTCTCCACTGGACACTCCTGTCTTATGACAAGTGCCATCTCAGGATCCAGTCACCCAGTAACAATATGCCTAAGAGCCGTGGAGGATTCAAAGACGTTTAGGATGTGATCACTACCCTCGGGGAACTATTAAGTTAGCTGGGGATAGGAGACATAAATCACATGAAGCTAACTAATAATACTACAATTATGATAATAAAACCATGCAATAGAGTTAAGAAGCAGTCTATGATTAATTGCCAACTAAGTTAACTAGTTCATAAGGAATATATAAATCATTATTAAATCAGTTTGTAAGGGAAAGCTTTATAGCAAAAGGAAGAACCTACCAGATGGGGAGGAGTTGCCTACACAGAGAAAAGGTCGCTGGCAAGCCAAGCAAGGTAAAAGATTGGGATCAGTGGCCAAAGCAGGACTGAGAGACAGGTCCACTGATGTGCACAGGGACTGACTTAGCACCAACACAGGAGGGGCTTCCTAAGAACTCCCTAGCATGTGAGAAGCAGGTATTGGGTGTTTTACATCAATCCTGTCTTCCCACACCACAATTCTCATCAGTTAAATACTAGTATTTCCATTTTAGAGGTCAGGAAAAGTATAGCTAAAGGGGTAACCCACCCCAAAGAATAATAAAAAGAAGAAATAAGAAAGAACAATAAAGGAAAAGAAAAGGATGTGCAAGTCACCTAAAAACTCTAAATAAAAAGCCAGGATTTGAACCCAGGTTTCCTTGGAGGGTTTCAAACACCTGGCTAAAGTCTGAGCTTGTCCACCAAGTCTACTACAGACTTCAGAGTGTGTGACTTTAGATAAACCCCGTTTCAACATCATCAACCAACCAGCATAGAGGCGAGGAGATAAGCCAAAAATTACTGCTGTGATTCAGGATGGTGGCTATGCAAATGTTCAGGGGACCCCTCCCTGCGGCGCGCGCGCGCACACACACACACACACACACACACACAAATGACAATACACTTACAGGAATATAATAGCAATTTCTCATAGTAAGTTTTCCAAAACACACAATAATCCTTCCCCAAATATAAGTTCTTACTCTACACTCTCTACACACATGCTGAATACTACATATTTTTACAGCAAAAGTAAGAATTTCCATGCAAAATATATGAATCGAAACAAAGCTGGAGATGAAAACTAAAAATCATAATCATCATTTTTTTTCCACTACAACCTTCACTCCCGTGCTTACAAGAAACCAGATGCTAAGCCAAGGGCTTCTCGTGCACATTTACCTTCTAACAAGCTACATGAGGTATAGTATCTTATCTCCATTTTGCAGATGATGAAATGAAGCTACTTTCCAAGCTCAACCTCTATTAAATGGCAAAGCTAAACCTCAAATCCAGTCTGCCTGCCTCCGACCGGTATGCCAGACACCAGTGCTTTTCAAACCTCTGGTAACAACCCATTAGAGTGTCGTGGAATCAGTTTATTGGATTAAGATAAAGCATTACTGGATTAGAATCAGCACTTTTAAGTTTAATGTACTAGAATATGGAATAGAAAATATGGGAGTACCACAAAAAAGGAAGTATTGTTTGATGAAACTTGTATAAGTTTTATATCATATTATATCATACTCGGATAGTGTGATATACAAGAGTTTTAAAAGCATCACACTAGACTGAACTGCCTCCCAGGGATGAGTATACAGGGGTGTGGGTGTGGGTGTGTGTGTGCACGTGTGTGGCAGGTAGACCATTGTTAACAGTAGAAAATGGAAAGCAGAACAAGACAGAGGAAGAGAAGAAAACCCACCCTTTGTACCACACTCCACTGGGAAGCAGAAATAAAATGTATGAGAGAAACTTAATAGCATTTGCTTGACATGAGAATATCATGTTCAGACCTAAGACAATATGACCCTGTATATTAGGGGAGGAGGTGTGAGACTTTCCTATTTGGCTACACTTAATAATTTGATTTGTACATATCAAATCTACATACCATGTTGGGACCCCCTAGAGGATAAGGTCAACTACCACTGTCAGTCATGAAATCACAAATATTTTAACACTTGGACAAAGAGCCCCACACAGAGGCTCTTTGTGGAGGGTACATGTCCCTTAGTAACATATTATCTGCACCAATACAGAAATGGTTTTTTAAACTTTTGTTAAGCTTCAGGAGGGCTAATAAGCAATGGAAGTCAGCTCTATCATAGTCATTACATCACTGAAATAATCTTTATTTTATGCATTTATTGGATTTTACTGAACTTTTAAAAGATTACATGTCATAGACTCATAGAACTTGAATTTGAACCTCCAGCCCAGTGTTCTTTTTTTCTATCAAGGTTTTAAGCAACTGAATTATGAATTCTCTTAATAGGTGGATTCTTTAAAGATGGATTGATGTGACAGGATTGCTTCAGATGGCTACCCAAAATACATTATAACCCACAGTTATAATGACACCTCAAAAAATGCTATGCAACATTATTACCTGAAGAACTTAAAAAAAAAAAAATCCCTAGCCTCCCCCCTAACAAGAATCTCCAGGGCTGATGACCAGGAATTTCTTTATTTTCGTAGAATAATTCTGATAAGCCACTAAGTGTGGGATCACTGCCACTTAGTGTCCATTCAGCCCAGCGGGCTTTCAGATCTCAGAAGTTTAACAAGCAGCTCCAACTGAGTCATGGAAATGGAGGAAGCCAGTGGTGAGGTTCAAAATACATTCATATGAAATTAAAACTCTAAAATAGCTTTACCACAAAACAAACTTCACATGCTGAGAATCGTCCAGATTTTAATTTCTCCTTTTTGCCATGCTATCACAAATTCCTTCTTAGAGTTTTTTGTGCGTGCATCCCTTGGGGAGACAGTCCATAACTACTTTACAAAAATTACCTTGCCTCTGACCGTACCTAATGTGGTATGAATTAGCCTCTGGTAAGAACATACACTGCTTCATCACAACCATAAACAGACAAGGACTCAGGGACTCCACTGTGTGCTCAGAAAACACCAATTTCTCCCTGGTTCTTGGTATGGTGGTTGACCCATACCCAAGGGTCATTTCAGAACACAGCAGTGCACCTAATGAGAACAGGAGTTGAGAGTAAGTCTTAAAAATACATGCAGCATGCTGTGTTTGTGCTGATGTACTTTTGCATTCCTGAGCAGCCTCAACAAGCTCTCAAAGGGCAGTTCCATAAGCAAATTTAGGACTTCCGGTTCAAGCATACTGATGGGAAAGCAGACCTCTTTCTGGACTTTCCCTGACATATGCCCAGTTCCCTGGCCCTGCCACCTGTTCCTACTTTGGTCACTAAGCAGTGCAGTGCAACCTGCCTTCCACCCTGCTGTCCCAATTGCCCACACCCTTTCCATTGCAGCCTGGATCCGGGCACCTCCCTGCTCACCTGTGCTGTTGCACCATCCCTTCATTGACCATTCTGCCCTCACTCCATGTCCACATTCTACTGAGCAATCTCAGAAACAAATCTGTGCTCATCACTCACATGCTTAGAAGCCTTTCAAGGTTTTCCATCTGGTGCCCTTAGGGAAAAGCCCTGGCTCCCTACCAAGGCCTGCAAGGGCCCTTCCTAGGTTTTCTGTACTCTTTCTTCCATGTCCTTTGCTTACCCTCCACTCTCAGAACCTTACATCACCACCCAATGAGTGCCACCTCCCCAACTTGCCTTTCTGTGTCTTGACCTGACTTTGTCCCCTCTCCTAGAACATCCGCTTTCTGGTTCAAACTGCCTCCCAACATAGCTCACCCAAATGGGCCTCATAACCTCCCTTTTCTTATTTAATCACGCTGCAAAGGTTCATAATAGGCTGAATAATCTCGTGACAGATTATGGTCTACCACCTCATCTAGGCTTTCAAAGTCTCTGCAGATCTCCTTTGCTTTTCCCTTCTCAGCTCCCATTCCCATTTTCCACAGGAGCAATTTCAGATCTTTCCATCTTCCCACTCCCTAACTCACTTCCACCTTCATCAATCACAGCAAAAGATCTTGGCTCTAATTTCACAGAAAAAATAGAAGCCAGTAGGCTCTTCTTTCTGCATTTCTAATTCACCTTCCTCTTCAAACTTATCTGGACGTCTGTGACCTCCTTTCTTCCCTTTTCAGACTAGGTGGGAGGTCATATCATTTTGCAGGAGGGAATGCAGAATACTTGAGAGGAGAGACACTGAGATTGGTTTGGGGCCTACCAGGTTTTAGATCTTTGAGATACAAAAAGAGATGCTGGACTGAAAATCAGATATGTGAGGCTGGAAGTTCAGGAGAAAGATCCACATAGGAAATGTCTGAGCATCCCTCTGAAGATTGTTCAAAGGCCATTTCTTCTACAATGCCCATCCTGGCCAACTCAAGACATATACAGTCCCCTTTCCTTGAATTCATAAAGCACACTACCTACAACAGTTATTTCACACGGATCTTACACCACCTTCTAGTCTCTTTCATTTTTATGCACTTTAACCTACTTTAACATTGCTACATGTGTTAATACACGGAACCAGACAGTCTTGTGCTGTGCACCCAGCAGGCACTCAGGAAGTATAGACTGGCTCTATCCAACAGACATCTGCAATAATGGACTTATTCTTTCCCTGCACAGCCCAACATGGGAGCTGCTAGTCCCACAGGGCCACTGAACACCTCATATATAACTGGCACGAATGAGGAAACCCTTGTCACCAAAAACGGAAACATGATTTCAAGGTCGGTTCTAATCTTTCCAAATCACAGTAAATGGTCATATGTCTGGGGGAAACAAAATATCAGCACAGGACGCTCCTGTGGAGTTGCCAAAGAGCCAGGTACCACCTGATGTTGAAACTGTACTCTATTGAGAAAAGCTTAGTTTTAAAAGGCCTGACTCACAGGCAGCAAGCTTAATCACCTTTGGAACACAACCTGTTGGTAAGTGGGGATCTTCCATGTGGATAACTACCTGATCCAGGCCCAGATGTGAGGCTGATGGGGACACACTACACCATGATGACATTTACCACAGATAACAAGTGGTAGGTGCGTGTTAGGTGAGTTCTAAGTGAGTTCTAAGCACATTAGGAAAATTAGCTCACTTGATCCACCATAAACCCATATGGTCAGGTTCTGTTAAGCTACCATTTTATGGGTGCTGAAGAAGCCGTGACCCTTAGGATTAAATAACCTGCCCAAGCTCACAGAGCTACCAAGTGGCAGCGCTCAGATTTGAGCAGGCCTTGGTGGCTCTTTTTAACCTCTGGATGAAGCATGCACGGGCAGGCCAAACTGGGCTCCCCAGTGCAAGGCAGAGGGCCCAATGCCTCTGTCTGCTCAGGCATCTGCACCGGGCCTGTGCTGAAGGGGCCCCTGCCAGGGCCCAGAGAGCCCTACAGGCCAGCAGGCACCATGCCTGATAAGCAGTTTCCCAACCCCCTTCACCCAGCCCCCCTGTACACCCACACTTCCTGCCCCTTTCAGTGCCTTCCTGGCAAGTGGGAATCAACAGAACATACTGCATATCCTGACCAACCACAGTCTTATTTTTGTAGCTTGCACTAGGAAAACAATATTTCCCCACACCCATACTCCAAATAAAAGTATTTTCCTGCTCTCCACCCCCCACCTCCCTCCCCTCTTTAAAAAAGCAACATGAAAGAACCAGCAGGGACTTTTTCCTCTTGCATCACTTGAGTGTATTCTCCAGTTGTTTCATTTTAGTTCCTGCTTCTGCCAAAAAGCAGTCACCTGCCCCAACACACAGGCCACCAGATCCTTGAGGGGTCTTTTGAAGCAGAGGAGGAGGGAAGTGGGCCCTGCCCAGCCTGTTACTAATTAACCTGCAGAACTATTTCAGGAGCACAAATAAATCCCATTGAAAGCTAATGTTCCACTACCTTAATGTTGATTTCACATTAACATTTATTTAAGGTGCTGAAAACCACTGAAGGACTAAGCACTTTTAGTATTTATCCAGTCCCACCTCCTGCTATTTCAGTGGATATGGAGAGCAAACACAGAGCTATGAGGCCATTTTGCTTCCCACTCCAAAAGCAATCTCAGTTTTATTATCAAAACCTCTTAGGAGTGTCAAACTCCCATGGCCCAAAATTCTACTCCCACCTATTTAAAAGTCTCTCAGCAATGTCTGTCCTGAATTTCAAGGGACAGTTTTAACACTACCTTTTCAAGAACGCTTTCCCTGACCAATGTACATTCAACCATTATCACAACCCTTACTTACATGACAGTCCTAAGAAATACTTGGATGTTAATGACAACCAGTCTTGCCTCTTTTATTAACTTGACAACATGGAACTTCGTAAGGTCATGACCTCCACAGGGCCTACCACTGCCCTTTTTTATCATAGAGTGGGATGGTGGCCACTATGTGGAATAGCACTCCAGGTCTGAAGTCACCATGTCTTCAAGATAGCACAGCACCCATGGGCAGGGAGGGGACCAGGGAAGATCTCCTTGGCTCCTGTGTCCATCACAAGTGGGCAAGGCATGGGCCTGTGGCCAATGCCACATTTTTTACCACTGTACTTTATATGAGATGCGGACTGGGGACTTGTGACATTAAATGAGAAATCAACCTGCCATTTCTCTAAAACTCTAAGAACTTCCCTTGTTTCCTCCACTTTCTCTACAACCCTAGAAGCAGCTGAGGTCTGGTGGGGACTGTGGGAGCTTTACTGGACAACTAGACCCATTTCCCATGGCACTGCTTCAGGGACCAAATGCAGAGGACAGTGGAACCCAAGATGAGGGTAATTTCCTCAGAGTTTATGGTAAACATTAAAGAAGATTATGGAGAAAGTGGTTAGCCCAGTATCTGGTCAGTAGCCGATAGTTAATAATCAGTTTCTGCAGGCAGAAGATTCATGGTCAAGGATGTTTAAAGAACATTATTTAAAATAGTAAAATATTTAAGTTGACCCAAATACTCAGTTAAGAAGATGTTTAAATAAAATGTGGTAGAGTCAAATAAGGGAATATTAGCACTATCGAAGCATATTTAATTCATATGGGAATGCTTGGAAAATAAAGCAAAAAAAAAAAAACTGGCAAGAGGGATGGTTTTTAAACAATCAGCGTAATAAAGAGTCACGCATAAACTAGCAGGGGTGGTGGCGTGCTTCCCCATGGACAGTGGAGTCCCACAGTGGAGTCTCCTCCGCAGTGCTGGTGACAGCTCACTCATCCACAAGTGCTCAAGCGGAATGGCACTTATCCATAAGGGCACACACCTGGCTGACAACATGTACCGACAGAGTTGTTGGGCCTGGAACCTGGTAGCCAGGAGACAGGGGTGGGTTGTGCTCCAACCCTAGAGTGACCTGTGCAGAAGGTGCAGATATTTCCTGAACAGTTAGAGTAAGGGGCTGCAATGCTTTACAGCAGGGCGTGTCCTGAAGGGTAATGTCCAAAGCACTCACAATGAGTGTGAGCCTGAGCTCACGTGAAGCCCTAAGTCGGGAAGTCAGCATGGTGCCCTAATTTTAGATGGGAAAATAAGAACAATATGGCAATAGAGAACATTCTTTTCAAAACAACTGAGAGAGCTTCCTTCTACCCTGCCTCCCTCCTTCCCTTCCTTTATGACCTCATTTGGCAGAGCAAATTAGATGTACTGGGTCCAGCAGTGTCCCCATCAACATGCACGTCTACTAGAATCTATGAATGTGACCTTATTTAGAAACAGGGTCTCTGCAGACGTAATCAAGTTAAATGAGGTAATACCAGATTCAAATGGACCTATAGGGAAAGGAAAAATGGTTTCCCTAGGTTCTTTGGCTGAGCTATGAACTAATATGACATAAGACAGATTAACAAGAGAAACCCCCTATTTAATTACATGTGTATGCTTGGGAGACCCACAGAATGCGAGACTACAAGAGTCTGGTGACTGAAGTTTGTACAGCATCCTGAACTACAGAAGGAACAGGGGTTGGGTGCTTCTGGGGCTGGGGGCCACAGAAGTTACCAGGGTGAGAGAAATGCATGGGGAGGGAAGTTTGTCTTATAATGCAGATAAAGTCTCTCAGGAAATGAAAGTTGTCTGGAGTAAGCTTCTTCCACATACAAATACTCTTACTAATGTAGATTTCCTTTACAGATGAAGAAATAATTTTCCTTTTTACAAAAGCACAAATTTCCAGAGCTACTTCTATGTCTTCAGTTTCTCAGGAAAATCTGCTCTAACTACAAAGAAGTATATTTTAGGGTGACATGTTCTAGTTTCTATATTCATATTTTGAATGTTGTGTCCTAAGCCCCAAAAGGCCCTAAATCCAATATGATTTTACATCCTTTTAAGAGGGAAATTTGGATACTGACACACAGAGAAAGGAGGAAAACATTTGGGGACAGATCTTAGAGTGATTCATCTACATGCCAAGGATTGCTAGCGACCACTAGAAGCCAGGAGAGGGGCACCAAACAGATTCTCCCTCAGAGCCCCCAGAAGGAACCAACTCTGCTGATACCTGGAGCTGAGTCTTCTGGTGTC
This sequence comes from Glaucomys volans, assembly GCA_020662805.1. Taxonomy (NCBI): domain Eukaryota; kingdom Metazoa; phylum Chordata; class Mammalia; order Rodentia; family Sciuridae; genus Glaucomys; species Glaucomys volans. The sequence continues at coordinate 200,715 of JAJEJO010000548.1, forward strand.
CCCAACTGTAAGCAAATAAATTTATGTTGTTTGCAGCTTCCCAGTCTGTGGTCATTTGTTATGGCAGCTACAGGAAACTAATACAGTAGGCACTGGTGGGAGAGAGCGCAGAGAAGCAGTGAGTGCAGAGGTCTGGGTGCAGGGTGTAAAGCGGGCATCCACCAGGTGGGGAGGAAATAGAAGCAAGGACACGTGCAGGAAGGAGACAGCAGCCCAGAGGAGGGTGACCCGGCTTCATACAGGCATCAGCAGGCCTGCACAGGGACTAAGAACCAGAGGAGTGAAGTGCAGAGGGTGTCCTCACTGTGGTGAGGCAATGATGGGGACATGAGATGAGACAAATGCAAAAAGAAAGAAAACTAGAATAATCAAAGGTGTTGCATTGGATAGTAGGAATGGGTTTGAACTCATGGTTTTTCATCTACCTCAATAAATACAGAAGTAAAAATAGATGTGAAAATATAAATATAAATAATAATACATTCTTGCACTCTGTCCACTAAGAGGGTCTGCTAACAGCAACACACCCATAGAACAAGAACATATAGCGTTCCAAACACCCGTCTCCACTTAAACGAACTTGACATTCTTAGACAAATGGCTGATCCTAAAGTTGGGTCGCCAGGGAAAGCAAAAAGACAACCCAGAACCAGAGTGCTTGCTTTACTAGTTTTGGGCCAGAGAGCAAGGAAGTCCTCAGAGGATGATAGAACACATCAAAAGGACACAGCAGTCAACGCGCAACATCTGGTGGGAGGGGCATTATGGAGGCATTTGGCAAACCTGAATGGGGTCTATGGATGAATAGCACCAACGCACCAGTGTTCATTTCCTGATTCTAACGGTCGTGCTGGGGTTGTGTTGGAGAGCGTCCTTGCTGTAGGAAAGTCACACCCAAGCATTCAGGAGAGACAGGATGTCACTGTTGGCAAGTTACTCTCCAAAGGTTCAGGAAAAAAAAAAAAAACCTCCCTGTACTATTCATGCAACTTGATGTAAGTCTGAAATTAGTTCAAAAGAAAAAGACTTGGCAAGAAAGACGATAGCAAAGTATGTAAGTGATTTACAGTACAGGGAGGAAAATGATGGTATTTCTGCAAATACAACGAACTCAAGAAAAGTCTCTTTGTGGTGCTTAAATTAAACTGTGGGCAGTTTATTCATAATCCCAGCACCGGGACTCTTACACATACATCAATCACTTATCCATCCATCCATCCATAAGGGGCGGCTCCATCAAGCAACAATTATCTGAACAAGGAGTCTCCACTTCCTGGGGAAGCGGGAAAAGATGGTCCACAATTCATTACAATTGTTTGGTGACAAACAATCTAAAGATAAGATGACCAAAAAGCTCGCCTGCATACTTTAGAGAAGGATCTCAAATTTAGGCATCAAAGATTTACCTCTAGTCAAACTTCTGCACTAATATTTAAGTGAGGTTATTTAGACTTTAAACCCAACACAAAGCTGGTTTCCCAGCAGCGCTGCTCCACCTCACGGGTTAAGGTGGCAACAAGGAAAAAACACCACAAACACCCACCCCAGGCTGCCACTGGCTGCATAGTTTAGATATTTGCCCTTCAGAGGCCCCCACACCACTGAACACCCAGCAGGACATTTCTGAACAGTTCCAAGTTTCACCAGAGTCCCCCAAACTGGCATTCTCAGCATAGTTTCACTTTCTATCATGACAATAGTTCCCAGTCCCCTGGCCTTTCAGCACTTGGCTCAAAAAGGGCCCACCATGAGTAAGGGTTTTGCTTTTTGTTTCTCCTTTACAACTTTTCCCATTTGCAGAAGAGGGGAGGGAGCCTGAACAAACCTTCAGTTCTACTTGCTCCAGCCTGGCTGCAAACTGCAGTCACTCCTTTGGCCTCAGAGCACCAAACGGGGCACACAGAACTATTGTCCAAGAGAACAGCTAAGACACTGTATGAATGAAAGTGAAACCAGGGGATCCAGAACAACTGCTTCCTCTACACAGGCTGTACCAAGCAACCATTCTGACTGCTCCTCACCACCCCAGCCCTATCAAGCGCTGTTCCCGCAGCAGCGCTCTTTCAAAAATACCAATAAGACTTTAACAGTGGACCATGAATGGCTGAGAGCCACTGATGCCGCACGCACAGGATCCCATTCTTATAGCTCTGCTGTTTTTGCTCCACCCACCTCCACCAGAGGGTCTGCCCAAAGCCCTGCCCCTGTGGTCCCTCAGCCTCAAGTGCGTCCCATTTCACTGCTTGACTCTTCCCTCATTTTCCAGATCTAGCTTCAAAATTACTTCCTCTGCAAGCCTTTGTGGTCTTCCCAGGCCAGGCCAGGCAGATCCCCAAATCTGATTGCCCCGCCACATGAGAATCTTCACGAGGACCAAAGCTGATTCTGCTTTGTTCATCACTCTGTCCCCAGGGCCTAGAGCTTGGCCAAGTCCAATGCTCATTAAATATTTTAAATAAACAACAACATTACAGCAGTCCCCCCAGCCACAGTTACTCAAGATCAACTGTGTGTTGAAAATATTACATGGAAAGTTCCAGAAATAAACAATTTATAAGATTTAAGTAACTCATTATAGTGTATTGCTATAATCATCTATTTCATTATAGTTGTTGTTAATTTCTTATTGTGCCTAATTCATAATTAAACCTTATCATAGGTATGCAAGAACAGGATAAAACTATATAAAATATAAAAATACATCTGTATGCTATCCACATATATTCAACTACCTACAGTTTCAGGTATCCACTGGGAGTCCTGGAAAGTATCCTCTGTGGTAAGTGGGGACTACCAAATACACATCAAGCATCCTGAGCAGCAGAGAGAACAGAAAGAAAGTTTGCAGCCCACATGCAATGGTAATGAGAAAAAATGATGTACTGCCATAAAAAGAAATATACATATATTTCTTTTTTATATATAAATATATATTTATATATATATTTGGGTAATTCTGCCTAAAATGGCAGAAGTGTATATATTTTTAAATTATTACTTATAAAAATACTTTATTTAAGGTATGCAAAATATAATCTGGAATCTTACTTAATTCAAAGTTTCATATTTAGGAATTCACTAGCAATTTATCAACGCTCACTAGTATCTTGTTGCATATTACCAAGAACTCATAGGTGGTTAGTATGGCTACCATGTAATTTATTGACCAAAATAGGACACTTCTGAGTGTGAACAGGGCCTTATTAATGGTTATCCTGAAAACAGACACAAAGAGAAACTGTCCTTAGAAAAACCCAGAGGTGAAGTTTCTCTGACGGCAGGAGATACCACTCTGGAATAGGCCCACCATCTTTTATTCAAAATCGTTGGGTCAGGGGTATTTCAGCATTTAAAAGTGTTTGGATTTGAGAGAGAGAAGATATGGTGCATATCACCCCCAGCAGTATCTAGGGCAGAACCTCTTAATCCAACACAGTAATATTTTTGCAGCAGAACATGTACATTTATACCGATTGGGATAAATAAAAGCTATGAATAGCATCATGTCAATTCAAGGCACACTATACTGCCAAATGAGTCATGATAATAACTTTCAGTTTTCAGAGCTTTTTGGATTGCAAACAAGGGCTTTTGCTCCTATGGTAGATTTCAAGTTATTTCTATCCTTGGAATGTATTACTGTTATCATGCTATACAGGAAAATCAACATCTGGTTCCTTAAACTGCAGTGACATTACAAATTAATCTGGCCCACACCACACTTAATTTAATGAATAATACCACTTTTTAGTTCTGAAACAGAAAAGTCGAATGCAGTGTGGGAAAATATGTTTCCTGAATATTTTTATAAAATTTGAAATGTTAAGTACCCATTTAAAATTATTATTTCCTTTAAATCATGTCCACCTAGCAATAAGAATTAAGCGCTCCGCTACACCAACCTAATGCCTAAAATACTTATTTATAAAATAAGAAATTATTTAAATAAGATTTAAAATGTCTTCAAAATACCCTCCCCTAAGTTTCCTTTACAATGACATCTGTAATGCCATTGTCTTTCTCCTTTGACATTTTAAATATTTGTTTTCAAAAATTAAATTTATTATAAAGACTACCATTGTAAGTACTAAATCACATTTATTATTTGTCTACATATGTACTAGGAATGAGATCCATATCATTTGTTGAGTTTTGGACACAAGCTACTGTCCACTGTCATATGCCCTACCTCTCTGTGAAAGTCATGGCAGGAAACAAGACGAAATATGTGGAGTGGTACAGTACAAACTGACATCAAAAAATTGGAAAGTTGACTGCCTCCATTTCTTTTATCACTGAATTTTGAATGAAAGGACAAATACATCACTGCAACCTGAAAAGAATGATGTGCATTGAACCGCTTAGATTCTATGACACCTGGATAGAAATTCAGTTCAGAGGTCTCAGCACACACTACAGCTAAAGAGGGTCAAGGTGAAGGAGTCCCCAGTCTTCCTACCATGAGGGCCAAAATACTCAACTGGTTCTTACATTTACAGATACTGAATTGAACTGTTTATAGACATATACATGCGAAAGTCAAAACTTGCCTCAAAAAAAAAAAGAAAGAAAAAAGAAAAAGAAAAAGAGAACAAAACAGGCCGTCCTGATTCCTCTGGGGATGATGGTGGGAGTGGAGATCATGACTGCAATGACAACTGAGCACCTAGATGCACTTGGCATTAAACTATACATTTTCCCCTTTAGCTTCACAGTCACCCTATGAGGATACCATATTGGTACCTATGAGGTGGGGATCATTACTACTCTCGTTTTAATAGGACACTGTGGCTTAGTTCACATGCCAAGCTGATTCTTGGTCACTGTGCTCCACTATCATGAGAACCAAGTATTCAAAACTGAGCTTCAACTTTTAGGGGTTTTCTTGGTAACAGAAAACCCCTGAGAAACAGTCTTTTTCTACATGTGCCCTTTGAGTCCTTAAACATAAGCTAGTGACCGGTGTGCTTGGACACCGTGCTTTCCTGGCAGTTGTCTCCTCGAGTCAGGAACGTGAAACACAAAGTTCCCCCAGGCCCACAAATCAGAGAGAAAACACAAAAGTGGAATGTTCATTGTGCCATTTCCCAACACTTTCTGCCTGATTCAATCTTTGTTCCCAGTGAAGGACAATTAAAAATACAAATCACTCACAAAGAAAGATGGAACAAGAAGATAAGGGAGCTGCCTGGGACTTTTCCTAAAAGAGGAAGTCTTCTGACTCTGTGTGACCCAGGGGCATGCCGATAAAAACACACACATTTTTTAAAAACCTTTTTTTGCAGTCCATCTCAACAAATCCAGCAGCAAATGCAATCAAGGGTTTAAACCTAAGCACACTCTAGAAAACCTGGGCACCTCTACTTGCCTTTCCTCCTTTTGTGACACAGGTAACCAAGAGAGGCCCCCACGGTGCATCCTTGCACACAGCCAAGTCCCACCAACCCCTGGGTGATGCAGAATGAGACAGGAAGAGGGGTTCAAAGGGTAAAATATTTAGCATCATCTCTTGCCTTGCTATGCCAGACAGCCAGCAGAAGCAAGGGGTATAGAAAGCAGGGGGGCAAGCAAGAACAGAGCAGAGGGGCTCACTTTCCAAAGTGTCCACTGTTTCTCTCTTAGAAAAAAAAATTTTTTTTTTAATTTTCCCCAAAATTTTGGTTTCATAAAGAATGAAAATAGCAAAGGCTTTGCCTCAGGCAAAGTGCTCCACCCTCTCCTACCTGATGAATGCAGAACAAGAGTTAAAGAGGTCAAATCCATACCTAGGGGCTCAGGGAAGGATGACAGCAGCTTAGCCGTACATGTCAAAAATTCACATGGCACCCTTGCACGTCAGCCACGTCACTTCTAGGAATGTTTCCCAAGTAATTAAGTCATGTGTGAAACATGCTTTCTTTAAAATATGAATAAATAAATCTACACTGATCTGTGGCAGATACAAATGTGATCTATTTTGCAAAAAAAAAATAAGAAAGCTATATGAAGTTGCACAGATATTCTCCAGATACATCTAAATTATGAAAATCTAAGAGCATTTCTTTATCATCTTTTTAAAGAGTATTTTCTAGAACAATTCATAAAGCATTTACTACCTAAAAGGGTGGACTAACTTCAGGAATTTAAAATTACATTGGGGGCCACTGGGTGTGTTTGGCCCTCAATCTAGACGGCGCCATCTTCTGCAGTTCAGCAAAGTAAGAATCACAGAAGGATTTCCAAACATACGGACTCAAGTTCATTCTGAATTTTCAGACCCTCTTTCCATATGGAAAATAGGAAAAGAAGCAACCCAATTTCCCCCCTAATCAAGCATGTCCTCTGGGCACAGCTTCTGCTTCTGGAAGTTAAGTAGGAGGGAGTTCATTTAGGATTGTCCTCCATTTTCTCTCCTAAAGGTTGGTGTCTGGGAGCCATCCTTCTCAGACAGAACTTCACAAGCCCACAAAAAATATCCTTGTCCCCATGTACACTGGGTTAATACCAGTAGAGTACTCCTCAATTTGTGATAAAGTTAAACCCAATTAAACCATCATAAATTGAAAAAATCTTTAATTGAAAATGCATTTAAGGCCAGGTGTGGTGGTGCATGCCTGCAATCCCAGGGGCTTGGGAGGCTGAGGCAGGAGGATCATGATTTCAAAGCCAGCCTCAGCAACTTAGTAAGGCCCTAAGCAACTCAGCAAGACCCTGTCTTTAAATAAAATATGAAAAAGGCCTGGGACATGACTCAGAGGTTAAGTACCGCTGGGTTCAATCCCCAGTACCAAAAAAAAAAAAAAAAGAAAGGAAAAAAAGATAGCACGTTAGTCCATGGCTGACTAGGAGCTATGGTTACTGCCAATGCTCAGCATCGCCAGAGGATCCTGCAGCAGATCTCAAGCCCAGGAAAAAGATCAACAGAAAGTTGGAAATTCATTTTGTCAAACCATCCTAAGTCAGGGACAGTCTGTATATGGGAAAAGTTTAATAAGATGGAGCATGTAGGAAAAAGGTAGGCACAAAGTGGATAATTTACATGGCGCTGGAGGAGGGGGACATGTTGGGAAATGGGCAGGACCTGAATTGCACCAGTGGTGCTTGTCCCCAGCTAGCTTCCTCTTCCTTTTTACACTAGAGAGACCTAGTAGAGATGTCTTGCCCTGTTAGGAACGCAGAAAAGAGGAGGGGACAGGAGGAGATGGAAGATGGAAATGCTTTCAGGACTCAAGTTAGAAAAGACAAATAACAGGGATTCTTCAATGGGCCAGCAGACTAACAAAGAAAACTATTTACATGAAATGATAAAATGGTTTGCTTTCATCTGAATTCAAGCCTATCACTTGCAGACTACTTTGAAAACCAGTGCCTTCCCTAAAGCATTGGCCAAGAGGAAAAAAAATAAAAGTGCTCAGAAAAAGGATAATGATTCCCTCCCTCACTCCACCTGCTGTCTGTCCCTGACCATCTCCCTGCTGCCAGTTTTTCTATGAGGACTTCCTTCGAGTTATCCTACTGTTAGTCAGCTTGCAACAAAAATTACATCATCTTCATCAATCCATACAATTCAACTTTTAGTGTTCAAATCAAGTCAAGGTCCAACATACAAATTATAAACTCACACACTACGGTTTTCACCACTAGTTCTAGTCTGTTCCTGGGATAAACCATCCTGATTACCAATGCATCCAACTGGAAAAGAGAGCCAAACATTACAACTTGCTCTAAGTACAGGAATACCTCTGAAGCAGGAACGCATCTCTCCCCTGTAAGCTACAGGATTGTCTTTAATTATTTTTAGAAGATATTTACAGCCTCACAACAATTTCCAAATGGTTGCCAGAAGTTGCATTTGGCCTCCATTGTGCTGTTTCCTCCTCTCTGCCATCCCTTTCACAACCAAAAGGGTTTCCTTTCTTCTCCTTGTTGAAGCATATGCAGTGGAAATTTCTGAACTCAGGTTTGGTAATCTTACCACTTACAACCTGTAATTTCTCTAAACCATAGTGTCCTGGTCTATAAACAGAGACCTTAAGAGCAACTTGGCAGAACTACTATGAGAAAAAATAAATAGAAGGTAGTTTATATTAGTAGGACAAGAATGGGATGAGATTGCATTGGTCTCCCATAAGAAACTTCATATGGTACGTCCTGTGCTCTGCATGACAGCAGAGAAGACAAAGCCAGATTATTCCACAAAGGGCAACAAAGTATCCACAGTCCATTTTCTGGAATAGCAATATATTCCCCACCCTGCACAAGAGTGTCCAGATAAATCTTTCCAAACCTCTTATCAACTTGGTCAAAATCCTTCAAAGACTCCACAATGCCCTCTAAATATAATCTGGAGTCCTGCCACCATAATTGACCTGCATCCCACCTTCCCAACCCCTTCTCCCACTCATTCCTTCCACCTTCTGATGCAACCAAAGTTCATAATTTCATGTACTTGAAACTGGCTTATCTCTGTATAAAGTTCTTAAAGCAACAATCCCATATTACACATCTTTGAACCTTCCAAATTATCAAGCACAGGACCTTGCACATAATGATATGTAGTCATTATTTATTGATAACAAAATGGGTGAATCCCTCCTAAAGATCTCACTAGGGACAGGAGAAAGGGGGAAAAGACAGAAGGATAATAACTACAAGTCATAATGGATAAACATTATGAATGAGTGATAAATAAAGGAAACAAAATTACTGCAAAAAAAACATGCAAGCTAAAAGAGAATCATTTTACTATATTTGAGACATTTTCCAGGGAAATCAAGCTAAGTATGTTAACAAACTTTTAAATTAGATTTATTCAACACTTCATTCAAAAAACCTTACTGAGCCAAGCACCGTGAAGAGCATTATGTGACAAGCATTAAGAAGAACTCCAGGGAGGACACAGAGAACGAAGACAGGATCTCTGCTCTCAAAGAGCTTACTCTGCAATGATGGAGGCAGGCTCAGCAGCACAGACATGACGTGATGTCCTGCAGGTGATGCCAGAGCTACAAGCAGGATGCCCATGCTGGTGCTGATGTGTCTCCTGATGTAACGCATCTCCCGATATAAAATGCAGATATAGAGACTGAACCAAAGACCAACTGTGGTAAATGCCCATGGGCAAACATGGGCAAACATGGGCATTTACCACAGTTGGTCTTTGGTTCAGTCTCTATATCTGACTCACCTCCATCATCTCCTTCACCTCACAGTCATGTGACCCTGCATTTTATAGAGGTGAACTGTTTGGAAGTCATGTTGAAGGAGTTTTACCACATTACGTAAAAGCCTTGGAGAAAGGGAAGTGTCTGGAAAGTTTCAAAGATGATGGGCATCTGATGGAAGGTGAGGGATCCTCAGGAGCAACAATCTGAACAAAAGGAAGATAAACAAGGACAAGGGGGGGTGGGTGTTTAAAGGAGCCCCTGAACCACAATTACTACTGAGAAGCTGGGCTACAGGGGAAACAGAGGGATATGGTAGAGAAACAGCTGGAAGGCTTGACTGAGGCTGGCTAGTTAACAGAGAGCCAACTGTCCTTGCACCTTGGGAAAGGTCCCTGTTGACTGACTGGGGAGACACCCAAGGCACCACGGAGCGCATCCAAACATGTCTGATGTGCCTCCCACCTGCTGTCTGGTCCTCAGTCCTCATTAGAAAACAGCTCATGATGTTTGTGATTGCTAATGGCCAGGTCTGTGTCTGCACAGGAAATAACAAATGGAGAACGAAGACAATGATTACAAGTGAAGTCAACCAGCATTTATGGAGCTCTGCACACACACCGAGCACTCTGCGGAGCCCCGTGAGAAATGCTCCACTGCACTCCAAAACTCGCCATTGGTTTCAAAAGGCAGTTACTTAACAATAGAGTGTAGAATGCAACACACTGAAACAAACTTTTCAATAAGATCTTCACACCTGATTCCTAAGGGAATGTGAAGAGTCCAGCAAACATCCAATAAATGGTTCTCACTGCAGACAGTCAGCCCTGGGTGGTGGGGCCTCCACACCCATAGTGGCAGCATCTCCACCTCTGTCTTACTTGGGGAAGCAGACCAGAAGAAGCCTCAGTGTGGCCTAGCCAACAACCTGGGCTTCCTGGGGTCTTCCAGGGTCTCTCTGGTTCAGGCCTGGACCTAAGCTATGTGGGCTGCGGCTCAGTGGTAGAGTGCTAGCATGCATGAGGCCCTGGGATGGATTGTCAGCACCTCAAAATAAATAAATAAAAGACACAGAGTTTCCTAGCGGTTATCTTTAAAAAGGAAAGGAGGGGGCTGGGGACATAGCTCAGTTGGTAGAGTGCCTGCCTCACAAGCACAAGGCCCTGGGTTCAATCCCCAGCACCGCAAAAAAATAAAAAAATAAATAAAAAAAAGGAGAGGAGGGGAGGGGACGTGAAAGAATCTTCACCAGGTCCTTCTATGGCCTTCCACAGGTGTCGGGCTAAGAATTTCAGGAAGAGCACCTTCTGCTGGAGAGGGAGGCTGTGAACGGCTCCCCTCCCAGTCAAGGGGAAGTCCAGTCCTAAAAGTTTCTGCTCTGCTACATTCTCTTGGTGATCTAACTTGGGTTTCTTATCCAAATTACTGTCCTTTCCCCTCTTCACTTACTCTACACCTATCAATGATCACTTCATCCCCCTTATAAACCAAATCAAAACAAATGCAGAAAGTCCAAAAAAGTGGTTTTTTGGTACCTGGGTATGTTATGACATCCTATTAGAAACCTTCCAGGGTGGAGGTCAATGGTAGAGTCCTTACCTAGCATGTGCGAGGCTCTGGGCTCCATCCCCAGTGAAAAGGAGGGGGGAAGGGAGGAAAGGAGGAAGGAAAGGGGAGAAAGGAGGAAAGAGGGGGGCAGGGTGGGGGCCAAGCTGAGCCAAGCCAGGCCAGGTCTGGTTATTATCAAAAGCACAATCCCTTCCTTTCAGCAATGCCCATCCTGCCACTGGACTACAAACGCACCCCCTTACACTGCAGGTGCACAGCTGCACCAAACACAGCTGCTAACAGTCATTATCTATCATTTTCTGAAATGTAAAGGGGAGAAATGTTCCAAATGCTCAAAACACCTTGCTCTATCACCAGAACAAAACCTCTCCTTACTGGGAAACAGGAACACAGGCTCTCAATCAGATATGGGATGCCACCAGAGGTGGGCCCCCCACACTCTCCACTGATCTTTTTGCTTTAGCAACCACGGAGAGCTCACCAGAAACCAGCAGTATAAGGAATTTTCAAACCTTTCTTGTCATTGCTTTTTGCTGTTCTTTCAACCAAAAATACCTTGTTCTCCCTATGCTACCAGCTGCCACTGCATCCCTCCTTCCAGAAATCTGCAATCAGGCACACCCCAATTTCTCTGGTCCATAAGATGCACCCTCCTCTTCCCTTCTCAGTCTTTTGCTCCCTGTGTTTCTCTGAAGCCTGGATTTCATTATCTTTGTCACTGCAGCTGGTTGTTTACCTTGCCTCACTAAATAAACTACAAGCTCTTTGAGTGTGTGGATTGGAAATTTTTAACTTTACATCTTCACAAACGAGTGCTTCACACACAGCTGTTCAAAGACATCTGTTGAAGGAATTAATTCATCTGATGATTTTATTTAAAGTATTTGTTTGCAGAAGAGTCTTCAGTTTAATTTCCTTGCTATCATTTGTTTTCACAGTACTTACAGACAATTCTAAGGACTTTCTAGAACCTTTGTCCCAAGCCTTAAGGGAATAAAAATTTGGCAATTCCTCTTACTACTCTGCCTTATGTCAAATAGATATTATGTATCTTTTCCCCAATTATTAACAACTCACTCTTCAATTCCAGATGTTACCTTGCCAGGCTGTGCTATTCAATAAAGACCAACTTTTCAGAAGGTTTGCATGAAATGAAAATTTTGAGCAGCACATAAAAGTAAACCAACAATAAATTTACTACCATCCAAGTTGATGTTTCCCTCAATTTCTTCGTCTACTGTATTTCTTATAAAAAAAAAATTCCCTGTTCTGTTGATAATTCACAATAAATGCACAAATATAGGCTGGGGATGTAGCTCAGTTGGTAGAGTGCTTGCCTTGCAAGGACACGGCCCTGGGTCCAATCCCCAGCATGGGGGGGGGGGGGGTGCACAAATTCTTTTAATCATTTTACTTAACACATCTGTTATTACAGCAATAAATTGTTCCCATCCACTCAAGTAGTAGTACTGAACCATTATTGAGAGAATTGTGTTGAAATTCCCAAGCCCCTCATTGTTATTCTGAGGTAGCCCTTGTCACCTTTACCCTGAGGCACCACAAAAGCAAGGAGCCCCTGAGGGTCTTCACAGGAGTCCCCAGGCACAGAGGTTACCCCACAAGCAGCTGCTATAATTCCCTTCCATATTCAAAGCTCTGCTTTTCTTCCTCTCACCAGAAACACCAGGATTCAAAATACAAAAGAAAACAAAATTATTTACTATGCTTAGTAAACAAGTTAGTTCAACACTAAGAACTTAATCTGCCCACAAAACCCCAGACAGTTCACTTGATTTCATCAGGGCAAACTGGAATCACTAAGGAAACTTCAACTCCAGCATTCTATGAGAAGGCTGGGTGCTCTTATCTGATTTTCCATTTGCCAGTGCACTCTGATTCACCCCATTCCAGCATAACTTAATTCCCCAACGTGTGTTTTATCAGCTCCACAACGTCAAAATTCAAATTTTGAAAATGATGAAACTGTGGCCCATTCTACACATACTATATAATGAGGGAGAATACTGGTTAGTTTTTCAGACAATGCTAGCATGTTATTTTGGAAACCACAAAGAGAATGACTCGATCCAATAGCTCAACACCAAAAAACAAACAATTCAAAAATAGCTTAAGGACTCAAATAGACATTTCTCCTCATGAAAAGATGCTGTACGTCATGAGTTACTAGGGAAATGCCAATCAAACCCATAAGATATCCTTCAGAGCCATTAGGGTTGCTCTTACAAAAAAAAAAAAAAAGAAAGAAAGAAAGAAAGAAAAGAAAATAACAAATGTTTGGTAAAGATAAAGAAACTGAAATCCATGTCATCGCTGGTAGGAATGTAAAATGGTATGGCCACTAGGGAAAACAGTTTGGTGGTTTTCAAAATGTTAAACATAGAATTACCATAGGACCCAGCAATTCCACTGGACTGAAAGAATTGCAAGCAGGGAGTCCAACATTCCACACCAATATTCAGAGCAAAATTACTTCCAATAGCCAGAAGGTAATAACCACCCTAGATGAATGGATTAAAAAAATGTGGGAACGTTATTCAGTCTTAAAATGGCATGAAGTTCTGACACATGCTAGGACATGGATGAACCTGGAAAACATTCTGCTAAGTGAAATAAGTCACCAAGGGACCTAGAGAAGTCAAATTCACTTTAGCCAGAAATGGAATGGGGATTGTCCAGGGCTGAATAAAGCTAAGCTACTATTCAATGTGAAGAGAGTTTTTGGTTAAGATGATGACAAAGGTCTGGAACCAGATGGTGGTGACAGTTTCAGATGGTGGCAAATGTACTTAGCACCACTGAACTGTACACTTAAAGATGATTATAATGGTAAATTTTGTTATGTAAATGTTATCACAATAAAAATTTTAAAAGGACACCGCATGCATTTATGAATTTACTGCTTCACTGTTTCCTTCAGTCCTCTTGCAGACAATAATTATTCTTTAAATCAGGCAACCTGAAGTATCCACTATAGCTACAGACACAGGTACCCGCACACAATGATAATGTGTTTTTAAAAGTAACTCAGGGCCAGTTTGCCCTTCATGGTGGTGTCTGCTCAGTCTCCACTAATCATGCAAAAAACCAGGACCTCCCAGCCCCTTCCTCCAGGGAAGAATTTAGGGAAGAAGTATTTATTGAGTAGCAGGGCTCCTGACAGTGTCTACCCTACAGGAGAGGGAAGGTGGTAATGGAGATAACTATCAAGACTGAGCCACATCAGTTTTCCTGAATGACAAAAGACACATCAGTTCTACCTACGAAACTGAATGTGGAAGAACCGTGGGAAAACACCAACCAAACAAATATGTTATTTTGTACCTATTTACAACGTACCAAGAATCTGGTTTTTTTCAAAAATAAAACGTATTGTTACTCTAGGTCAAAAATCTGTCACACCTGATGGGTGTGGTGGTTCATCCCTGTGATCCCAGTGGCTCAAGAGGCTGAGACAGGAGTTCAAAGACAGTACCAGCAACTGCAAGGTGCTAATCAACTCAGTGAGACCCTGTTTCTAAATAAAATACAAAATAGGGCTGTAGATGTGGCTCAGAGGTCAAGTGCCCCGGGTTTCAATCCCCAGCCCCCCCCCCCCCAAAAAAATCTGTCACCCTTGCACTGTGGTTTCCCCCACAATCTGAGACAACTTGGTGCGGCCTCTGGAAGAGGGACTCGGAAGGGGATTCACAGATAATCAACCATCCCTGCTTGAGCTATCTCTTAGTTGCCTGATGGCTTGATTCTGTTTTCCCTATCTGGATAATTTAGGTCCCTAACTGTGAGGAATGGAGATCACTCACCTACCAGGCTAACTCAATTCCACACTGATTATTTTTCTTCCATTTTATACCTCCCACTCCATGTATTTAGCACAGAAGAAAGACCCACTGAATGACTGACAGCATGATCAGAATAGCTTCTTCCGTTGAGCACCCTCCTGTGCCCCACCTCCCAATTGTAACCTGACCTTCAAGAATGACAGTCTTTGATACATTCAAAGCACCGGTAAGAGAAGAAAATCCCCTCCTATTTTCAACCCACCCTGAATTCACACATTATCAATATGACCCAATGATCAAAAATGGAAGGAGAGGTTCATCTTCAATCACCACTGGGGCCTCCTTCATTCTACAAGGGAGATAAGAAAGGGCAGCAGGAGCACTGTTGTGGGTCCCTGGGAGTACCAGAACACACCACGTCCCCAAGCACACATCCTCTTGAGTTTCATGTCTAACTTCTCTATCCCTGCTCTTCCTTTCTAGTGAGTGGTCTTTACCTTTAAAGGTAAGCTAAACACTGCGCATGAGTTAAAATTTCCCTGTATGAACAAAATCCCAGCATCCCGAGAAAGAATCAACAAGGACTTGCCTTTAGGATTATTATTTTAAAGTGAGATTATACTTTTCTGTTCTTCTGTCAGTTGCAAATCCCTGAACCTACTAGAATTCACTTAAAACTAATCTACTGTGTTTTTATTGGAAGAAAGCAATCAGGAAAGCTCTGACCCACTGAGCAGCTGGGAATTTCGTTGCTGCAGGTTTGGTTTAGTCTTTATTTTTCTAGCTGCTGGCCCTGCTAACATGATTCCGTGAAGGTCGCATTTAATCTTGCAGAGGAAAGCTACCTAAGCAGTTCTCAGGTAGGCTTCAGTAAAAATAAATTGCCTTGGCTCTATGGATAATTCTGTTGCTTCAACCCAACAATTACAGTCAAGGGGAACAAACGAAGGCAACTGTAAAATACAGCACTTGATTTCAAAGGAAATTCACTGCAAATACGGTTATGGACTCAAAGTGTTTGTTCATAACAATAACAAAATTATTGTTAGTAAGGAAGCCATGGAGAAACTAGCAGCTCTCAAATATGTACTTCTAGTTTGACACCAAACATAATTTTTTTTTTTGTACCTGAGGCATCCATATCATCATTGGGACTAAAATGTCAGAAGAATGGGCTAGTAAAATTATCTTAAAGATCTGGGTACATGGGAGAAAAATCAAACAATATTTCACTTTCTGGGTGTTGAATCCCTTATATAAAGTGACAAATCCTAATGCGAAGTGACAAATCTCAATGTTCATGCACTTAATACATATTCCATTAGGTTTCTAACACAAAGCAGATCTTTGCCACTCCTCCTGTGCTGGAATTCTGCCTTCCAAGCTAACCTTTGCTTGATAACTGAAAATCAAAGTGACAAATATTGATCAAGTACTGAGTATCAAGTACTAGTGGGGGATGCAAAGAAAGAGGACACGCTCCAGGCTGTCAAATAACTTGCCAGGTAGGTGACAGAAATGGAAAACTCCAAGAAATCAAAGGTTTTCACAACAGCTGAAGAGGCTAGGAAACATTCTGTGGAAATTCAAAGCAGTTTTATTGTTTTAGGCTAAAGACATCAGGTAGGGTTTCTTAGGGAGGGACAAAAGGAGACCCATGCAGTTATAACTAAAACAACCACTAACTGAATTCCCCAGATTTCTCCTCACATCTCACTTCATTTCCTAATCTGACACCACTCACTAGGCAGCCACTGGCAACAAGTGTCTATTGTGCACTTGAAAAGAGGGGGGGGAGGAGTGGTGGCGCATGCCTGTAATCCCAGCGGTTTGGGAGGCTGAGGAAGGAGGATCGCAAGTTCAAAGCCAGCCTCAGCATGGGCAAGGTGCTAAGCAGCTTAGTGAGACCCTGCCTCTAAATAAAATAAAAAATAGTGCTGGGGATGTGGCTCAGTGGCCAGTGCCGCTGAGTTCAATCCCCGGTTCCAAAAAGAAAAGAAAAGAGGCTAGTGAAAGACACCACTGGACGTAAAAGACTCATTATGGAAAAAAGAATGTAAAATATCTCATTAGCATTTTTACATTAATGCCACTGAAATGATAATACCTGGATACAATAGGTTACTCTTAAAATTAATTGTACCTGCTTCTCACTTTTCTAGATATTTATGTGGCTCACGTTGTATTCTTATAGGACAATGTTACTTAATCAATTCTTTTTTTTTTTTCTTTTGGCTGTGCATTGGGTGTTCAGTCTCTGAACTCATAATGGTTACACCCAACCCTAGTTTCACAACAATCCAAAAATATCTCCATATTCATAAAGGGAGTGAAAGTGTTCTAATTTTTTTTTTTTTTTTCAGAAAACAATGAGGCATTTGGAGTCGTCTTCATTTGTAAGAGGTCAGAGTTCACACTCTGATTAAGTCTTTCTAAGTCAACAGAGGGCCTGTAAAGGTGGGTGTGGGGGTGGGGGGGAATGCCCTAGTCTCCTGCAACATGGGAATAGGCAATATAAAATAGGGAAGGTATAGGATGTAGAAATTGAGAACACTGGCTAGGAATAGTTTGCTCTTCACATACCATGAGATTTAGATCTGTAGCCCTTTGTCTAAATCAATTGCTCTCATCCAAAAGGATAATAAAACCTCTAGTCTCCTCAAAAGGATCAAATAGTTACAGCCTAGACTAGGTCCCCTGGTTGAGGTCCCAAGGTGTTAGGAATGCCCCAATCTCCCTAAGTATTTATACTTCAAAGGGGTGATGGCCAGACCTGAGAGACATCTCCAGATTTAAAGTTACACATTCTGAAAAGTTAGGGTAAGAACCCTGGATCCTTTCCATCGGGTTTCAAGAGCTAAAGCATGGGACCTCTCTCTCCTTGAGAGGAGGACACTTGCTTTGTCTCAGTCTATGCAGTGAAAATGACACCAAAGGTCTATCAATTTTCACAGCACTGCCTGAGAGTCTGGGTGCGGGGCACCAACACTGCAGTGTCACTGATTGTTGTCCTTGTTGTAAACATCAATAAGGAATTCGCTTCTCCTGCCCAGGGTTCTGTATTTCTGCAACATTCATATTTACTGTGAAACGGGGCAACACGTCAGGGGGAACCTTTGCAGTTCTTGGGAAAACAGCCTGTCCCAACCCTGCCATGTCTAGGTGACTTCAAGAAGCAAGAGCTGCTTCCGGACAGCAGTACCTCCCAGCACTGGCTAGGAAAGCCCTGATTCTGGAGCCTGGATCCACACACAGAGGCAGAAAGAACTGGAAAATAGAAAGTCCACGCAGGGCAACATCCAATTTGCTTTTCCTACTCTGACATTTACTAGAGGTGGGGTCAGAGGGAACATTTTAGCATTGTCTTGAGAACATTCTTCTGGTTACAAGATTAACTGTTTGTTTTAAATTTGGAAAATACAAAGTGTTTCAAGGGGTAAAAAAGGCAAACACCCACAATCCCACCATCAAAATGATATGTTTTCTTCCAGGTTTTTAGAAAATGTTGTATACACAAATACACACATATGATTTTAAAATAAAACTAGAGGCATGATTTAATATCCTTTCTTCCCCATCCAACCAACACATTTCAGACATCTTTCCTCATCTTTAAATGCAATTTGAAAACATGAATTTTATAAACTACCAATACTCTGGCTGTGCCACATTACATGTCCCTACTGTTGGATATTCAGGTTGTTTCCAAGTTTTCATATAATAAAGGCTCATTCAATAACTATCCTTATGTATAAATTTTTGTGCTGGGCATGGTGGCACACACCTGTAATCCCAGCAGTTTGAGAGGCTGAGACAGGAGGATGGAGAGTTCAAAGTCAGCCTCAGCAATGGCGAGGTGCTAAGCAACTCAGTGAGACCCCGTCTCTATAAAATACAAAACAGGGCTGGGGATGTGGCTCAGTGGTCAAGTGCCCCTGGGTTCAACACCTGTTACTCCCCCCGCAAAAAAAGTTTTGTTCCCACCTCCAATTACTGAGTAATGTCCTAGAAGCAGAATTACTGCAACCAAGTTTAATGTTTTTAAGACTTTAAAGTAGATAACACTAGGTTAGATTCCAGAAGGTTTCTTTCAATGTATAATCCTCAACTACAGTATAGAGTACCAAGCTTCCAAATGGTGACCTGCAGTACCCCATTGTGTTCCCATAGTTCAGCCTTAACCTGTGCTATTTATTCTTTCTTTAGGAAAACACAGTATCAGTCCATTCTATTTTCCTGATTTCCTACACACTTCCTGTAATCTGACCAAAGTAAAATGTCACCAAAGAACAGCAGCGTGGGGAAGGGTGGAGGGCCTAAGAGAGCTATTACGGTATTTCTGAGTAATTATATTCACGGAGATCTTCCCCTGGGGGCCGTTGCTGCCTTCAAGGGCAATTTTAGATGGAGTTTGGCACCTCACAGCATGGGCAGCAATTCTTAAATCTCCAAACAATATTTCAACCCCCAGTACCTCTAAGGTGACTTAAACCATACCCAAGTGACAACCACTCACAACTTTGTGTTTACTTGTATAAAGTCAGCTGATACCTCCCAGTTTTGCCATCAGACTTTATCATCACCAGGATAAAAAGATCTAACTCCAAAGTCAAAAGCAGAGGATGCTCCAGTATTTCCACCAGTCCCTGAATTACTATTAATTAACTACCAACTTGGCTTTCCTCACCTCCAAATCCTTCAGTGACATTCCTGCAGGGACAGCTGATCTACCTGATCTACCTGCCCGATGGCCTCTTCTCTCTCTTCCATTCAAGGAGCTAGAGCCACTAATCTGCTCTCCACCCGGTTTTCTTTTTCATCACCCATCCCCCAACCCTCACACCCTCCCCATCCTATTCCATCACCCCACTAACACCATATCCAGGTGTTAGGACACTCGCTTTTCCCTGCTGTAATTTTTCTCATCTTCTTCAATAAATCTAGGGTAAAGAGAAGGAAAAATACTCTTTCAAAAATAATATGTTAGATATCACTTGAAATAAAGCAATTTGTATGCAGTTTTGTCTCACTCAAAATGTCAACCTCATGAAATGGAAAAGTCAGTAGGCTTCGAGCTGATGGGGCCAGGATGGCATTTTCTATCTACAAAGCACTTCTTCAGATCCTCCAAAAAAACTGATATTCATAAGCTCAATAAGGACAAATTAAAATATAAGCTCTTTTTTCTTTGATCACATTAAGTGTGCAAGTATCAAATGCTGTTACACAGAGCAACAGATTGCTAAGTATGCTTGAAAGAAATTATTTATGAAAATTACAGAGCAAGTAGTTAACTCTGAAAAATATTTGTTTAATGAAAACTACTGGACTGGCTTTTATCACACAAAATCCTAAATTAAGATTTTCGTTGAGCAGAATTAGTCTTGTCCTTGAGATAAAAATGCTTAGAACCCATCATCAGAAAGACCCACACAAGCGTCTGTTTCTCCTCTGAAGACATTCTTTGCTCAATTCTAGTTCTTTCTTGCTTATGGTGCTGAATACTAAGCTGATAGAAGGGACTTTAAGCCAGAACAGAATCAAAACAAACCAGAAAACAAAACGTAATTCTCTATGGCTTTCCTGGACAAAGAGACAAACCCATAAAACAAAGTCCCTCTTGCCTCTCTTCAAAATGGAAAATACGAGGTATCACAACCATAACACAAATACTATTTTTGTAGGACAAACAAGATCAACATGGACAGAGCCATCTGTTCAGAGCACTAATTCAGAAACATGCTTTCCTGCGTGGCATGGACTCTGAATCAATGCAAAGATCAAAGATTTGGCCTTGGGAAAAAATCCTTGATTCTGTGGTCCTCTAGCCTTGCTCTGGTTCGCATACCTGAGGGGGACTGCGCTTAGGGATCTGGCATACACTAGGGAAGAAAAGGCCCACAGTGGGGACAGGAAAAGCCCCTAAGGAGTGGAAGGGGCTCTACTCAGTCTCACATCCACAGGGTTCTGCGTGGTTTCTAAAAGCACCCTCCCCTAGGTCACTCTGATAAGACACACATCTTATCCCGTAAGGATGACAGGACTCTCTAGCCACATTTTACAAATATGAAAATGAAGGTCCCAAAGGAGGAAGTGACTAAGTAGTTAATAAAAGAGCTCAAAAGTCAACTCCAGGCTTCTGAGGTCAGGCGTCTTCTACTACACAGAGCAATTTGGTTGTCAACAAATATCTAATAAATAAATAACAGCATGATGTATGCTTTCACTTAACAAAATGATTGCCTGAATGACCACAGTTAGCAAATTATTCATTTAAAATAATTCATGCTGGATCCCCAGCAGAACTCAAAAATTCTGAAGGGAGGTCCTCCACTGGTTTCAGTACCTCAGGAAGGCTAACAGGACAGAGTTCATCTAACACAGACCTGCCCAGACTGACATGCCAAGTCTTTACATTATTGGTTGGAATAGGATAAACTAGACTTGTGATACTAGTTTGCTCAAGTCAAAACAGGAGTTCTGACCAGAAGTCATTTGTGTCTCTGAGTCACAAAAATGGGGACATGAAGGCTTCCTAAACAAACACAATTTCTTTCAGGGATAGTTTGTCAAAAGATGGAGTTCATGAGGGGTTAATCAATGTAAAGGGATCCCAGAAGGTAAAAAGCTGGAGAGTACAGGCCTGCCACTTGTTCTGAATCCAGAGAGGGCCAGGAATCCTCAGGACAAGGTTACCACCCAGCATCAGCAGTCCGAAGAATGAATTTCAGGGTTATATATTTATTTCCCTTAGCATTTTATAAAAAAAATATTGGCTTCTGGTTAAATCTGAACCCTGTCAATCAATAATGCATCATCCTTTGTGAACAAATCAAAGTTCAATCAAACTTCCTCACCCCTTTTCCATCAGCCACTCCCACGTTGAGAGCCAACTCCTCAACACAGTCACTGTGCACTAAACTGACATTCTATACCAAAGATTGATCCACCCGGGGCCGAAAGGAGGGCAGAGATGGGGCAGGCAGACATGGAAAGACCTGACCTCCTACGCCCGTGTGGGAAGGAACATGGTGTTCAATACATATGAAGAGTTGATTTTTATTAATAATAATTGGTATTTCACAGATTTCTATTTTTTTAATTATTTTGCGGTTTTTATTACATGTTTTAAGAACACACTATTACATTTATTTTCAGATTATCATGTTATTTTCACATATTATGGTGTTGGGCACACAAGTAAATATTCAATAAACGCAAGTTAATCAAGTCCCTTTAAAGATGGTATAGCAAACGACTGAAATTAGCTAAGTGCATAACTATAATAATAGACAATGAATTGAAGAGTCTGACACAATGATGAAGAAAATTCAGGCCAAAGCACAGTGATGCTTGGGGAGATGTTTTATCTGATCTAAAGAGGGAAAATATACGGATGCAATCACTGTTATTTATGTATCACTTCATCTCCATGGATACTAACCTAACTTTTCTTCTGCCAGAAGAAAAATTCACTGATATTTTTGTCACTAAATAATTTCCTGGTACCTTACATATACTATATATTCCATGTTTAACTTTTTTCTTTTTTGGTACTGGGCACTCCACCACTGAGGAGCCACATCCCCAGCCCTATTTTGTATTTTATTTAGAGACAGGGTCTCACTGAGTTGCTTAGGGCCTCGCTAAGTTGCTGAGGCTGGCTTTGAACTCGCGATTCTCCTGCCTCAGCCTCCCAAGTGCTAGGATTACAGGCGTGCACCACCGCGCCCGGCTCCATGTTTAACTCTTTATCATTACTTATATATTCTAAAAAGTAAAATGCCTTTTTATTGGAAATTCTATGAGAAAGTTAACGTCTGACCTAGGCATGATTCCATGGCTTTTTTTGCCTTAATAATAATCAGACAATTTTGAAAGTTAATGCCTTACACACTTAGAGACCGGCTGTAACTGTATGCAATGTGGTTTTATACACAGTATCTCAACTGCTCCTCAAAGCAACCCTACAAATATATAGTTAAGTATTATTAGTACCTTTCACAGAACTAACTCCAAAAGGTAATTACTGTATTTATTCTTGTTGCTGTTGTTGATTGATAGCTTACCAATTGGAATGCAATCTCTATATAGAGTGTAGTGGCTGGCTTTCTTGTTTTCAGTTGAATCTGCACAGCCTAGTACTGTGTCTGGTGCACAGTGAATATTCTATGAATATTTATTAAATGTATAAATAATCCCTTGACTACTTTAAGCTCTTTTTGGTAGAAGGCAGATAAGGGAACCATGATCCAGATACCACATTTAGAGTTCAGTGGTCTGTTCACTACCAAAAGGAAATTATGTGAAAATGCTCTATAAACATCAGAGCTTATAGTAGATAATGCTGAGAATAAAAATGCAATGTCCTTCATAGCACAAGAAAATCGATGCACATCGAATGTTGAACATCCAAAGTTTCAAATTTTCCACTACTAAGTTCAAACCACTTTAACTAACTCTGGGATGTTAAATATTTGCCTAATAGAGTATTTCAGGAGGCAGGTCAGAGAAAATTAGGGCTACAGTTCAGAGAACTGTCAGGACTTTATGACAATTTGTTTGCCATAATTTGCTTCAGATTTGACTACAAAACCTTACTTTTATTATGATGACACTTTTACAGGTAAGTCTGAAATATGTGAATTTCTTTCAACAGAAAAAAATACTCATTGAGAATGAAATATGTAGTTGTTTAATTTTAAGAAGCAGTTACAAATCATAACAGACAGGAACTCTTAGATGTAAGAGGCCAAAATCTAACTTCTTACACAACAGGCAAAGTTATAAATTATAATCATTCACTAATTACAATGAAATTCTGGACTTTGCCACATCAATCAATAGGTGTGCCAAGGTTACACCTAGAGATGCCTGTTTAAGTCCTCAATATTCCATCTGCAGAAGTAACGTTAGAAAAAAAAAGTTTTTCCAGTGTATTTTTTAGGTTTTATTTTTTCCTTTTCTCCTCACCCCCTCGTCCTCCCACCCCCAGGCAAAAAAAAAAGAATAAAAAAGAATAAATGGGGGTTGAGAAAAATCAGAATCCTGAATCTCTGTGATAAAGTTAAACAGGGTCACGCTGGGATTTCAGGCAAGGGAATGTGCATCTGGGTAGTAACCTTTCACAGGCAGTCTGTTTACCAGACCCCTGTCTGCACCTGTCCTAACCACCAAAAAGTGCAGCCTGCTTCGTTCAAATGTTACTTGCAGTCGATCTGGAAACTAATAAATGCTGCAGGCTTGACAGCAACCTTGGTGATTCCTGAAAATTCACAACAGGAAATGTAACTATCCTCCACCCTCGCGAGCCATTCATCAAAAGCAGACCGAGTCACAGCCACGAGAGGCCAGTGGCAGAAGGCAAAGGCCAGCCCCCCTTTTCCTCGTCTAGACAGACGCTGCATTTTCTTATTCCATAACCAAGGACAAGGAGCACTACCCAGTGCCCACACTGGAAGGAGGTTGAAGGCGGAGGGAGCGGGTAATATGTCCCCAAGTTTCAAACACTACGGTTTGAAAGGAGTGAAAGCCACCCCGCTAATAAGTGGCAACCTCAACTGCCAGTCCCAGGAGTCACATTTACAGCCGATCACCAAGGGTCCTGCCGCCACCGGCTGACCCGGGCGTCTCACCTGGTGCCTGAGCACAGTCCTCGCGCCCGGCTCGGGCTGTTAGCCCTCCTTCCTTCTCTTTCCTCCTTTTAAGGGGCGAGAGGGTGATGGTGGCAAACGCACCGAGACCTGGGGCCAACGGGAGACGCACCCGCGCCCTGGGGAAGGGATGAGTTACACCCAAACCTTCGCACTTGGAAAGGCTCCCCGAGCGGCTCTCGGGTGCCGGCCCCCCGGCCGTGCAGCTGGGAGCGGGCGGGCGGGCGCCGCGATTGGCCGCGGCCGGCATCGCTCGGTGGGCGAGCCCGGCCGGCGAGGCGGAAAGGAAGTGGCGGCCGCGGCTTTGGACCAACCATGTTCGGCCGGCGGGCGAATGTCACCCGGCGCCCAGAGGGGGTCGGAGGGCACGGGGCGGGCACTCACGTACCCACCCCGCCGCCGCCCGCGCCCCAGGACCCCGAGGGGACGCTGGCCCCGTGCCTGCCCGCAGGGCGCCACTTGGTCCCCGGAGGCTCCCCGCCCCCACCTCGCCCGCTCCGTAGCCGAGGCGGGTCAGGCCCAGCGCGCGAGGCCGGCCCCGGGGCGCC
This sequence comes from Glaucomys volans, assembly GCA_020662805.1. Lineage (NCBI taxonomy): Eukaryota > Metazoa > Chordata > Mammalia > Rodentia > Sciuridae > Glaucomys > Glaucomys volans. Next base: position 225,428 of record JAJEJO010000548.1, read on the forward strand.
TGCCGGGACCCGGAGGCGCCCGGTGCTAGGCCGCGGCCGGGGCAGATGACCCCTCGGCGCGGCGCCCTCCCGGGACGCGCCGCCCGAGCCCCTCGCGCGCTGGGACAAGTGCAATGACAAAGCCCTAGGGCCAGGCCGGACGCCGGCCGGCGGGAAGGAGGACGCGGCATCCCTCCAGAGTGGCGGCGGCCCAGCCCCCAGGAAGCCGGGCGCGTCAGCCAGGCCCGGCGCCCAGCCCCGCGCAGAGCCCGCCCGCCGGCTCCGGCAGCTGCCATCCGACGCCAGCGACCCTACCCTGAGCCCCGCGAGCGAACGAGCCCGGGGACCGCCTGGAGGCGACCCATTAAGTTTCTTCTGACCGCGGCAGGAGGTGCCCCTCCCGGCCCCGGCGCGGGCAACCGGCGACGGCGGGTGCCTGCTTATTTACGCTGGGGGCTGCCTTGAGAGAGGCGCCGCGGCCGGCACCGGGAGGGACCCGCTGTCCTCCTTGGGATCTGGTGGCGGCGGTGGCTGTAAACACACACACAATTTTGTTTTAAATGAGGCCCGACTCCAGCGGACATGCACCCACACACATGACACCTGGGGCGCAGAATCGCACAGAGCAGGTCAGTGTCCATGGAGCCACCTCTCCGCATCTGCAAATCCAAAAGTGAAATTAAACCTCCACCAACCTCCTCCTCCTCCTCCTCCCTCTCTACCTCCTCCTCCTCCTTCTCTTTGCAGCCTCAGCAGCCCCAGTAGCAGCAGCAACAGCAGCAGAACCTGCTTCCCCTAAAATCAGATGATCCATAATTGCGCCGATTGTTCCTCCAAAAATCGGTATTAATATTTATGAACCCCGGCATTTTCCGTCTGCAAAACATCGTGTCAAAGCATCAGGTCACGCATACACACACAGCTCTTTCCAGTCCCCATAAACATACCCTCGAGAGAAACACACGCACAGTCACAACTATTATTTGAAAAATGTTACCTCTCAGTGTGCTTTTTCACGCTACCAATACAATTCCGCAAGGTATAAGTGTTGCTAGGGTGTGTGAAATGGAAATGAATGCCCGTCAGTTGAATAATCGCAGGAGCAAAACTAAAAGTTACTCCCCGGCTTGCCTGAGAACAGTCCAGATCGAAAGCAAAACAAGGAGAGGAAACTGCGAAGAGCCGAGGCTGGAAATCCCCCCACCCCCCGCCCTCCTCCCTGCCTCGCTCCCTCCCTCGCCTCGCCTCCCCCTCCGCCCTCCTCCCTCCGCCCTTCCTCCCCAGTGTTTGTTTCAAGCTTGTGCAACCGGGAGGTGGAGGCAGAGGGAGGGCGCGAGCGGCCTGGCCGCGAGGTGCGGAAGTTCGCCGCCGCTGTTCATTGGCAGGCAGAGCCGCTTTCATCATTTCTCAGAAAAGTCAATTTCATTTTCACTTCCCCACGGCGCGGCAGCCGGAGCAACAAGCGGCGGCGCGTGAGTCTGTTGCTCGCGCACTGGGGCGCACGACCGCTCGAGAGAGGCCCCGGGGGTGGCGGGCGCAGGCTTGGGTTCGGGCCAGAAGCCCGCGGCCGTATAGGAAGCAGGGAGGTGCCTGACTCTCCATCCAAAGGGTTACCTGAAGGTAGGGGAGGAGGGCACCCTGGGAAGACAAGGGGCTGTCCCTGTCCCGTTAGCAGTTAACTGGTGTTTAGATGCGCTGTTCGGGGTGAATAAAAACTCATTTTGAAAGCCTGCTCTCCTCAAAGGAGCGAAAGGAAGAACCCCTCTGAAAAGACCGCGTTTCTTGCGTCCTTGCTTATTGGAACCCTTATAAGTGATTGAGGGAGTAAGTGGTCTCAGGACCAGCCCTCTCAGACACCACCTCTCTTTGGGAGCTAGGACCATCCTGAAGGCCTCTCCCTAGTAAGTGGCATCTCTGCAGGTGAGTGGGCGGTTGCAACACTGAAGTTCCATTGGTCCAGGATGAGATGGGCCAGGAGGTGAGTTAGTTTTACTTCAAGATATATTGATCTGTTGGTACTGGTCCTGGAGGGAAGTTTTAAACTGTAGCGGTTCCATCCAAGTTCAGATTTGGCCTCCTGAGATTACTAGCTGGCCATTCTCGGCCTGTTTTCCATGCTGTAATAAGAGATAAAAGAGAGAAAGCAAGAATGCAGATATGCACCTCTGACAGGTGCAGCAGCTGTCACCTGTTAGCTCAAACTAGTACAGTTCGCTTGGGACAGACCCCTTATTGGTCACTTACTTTATAGGATTTACATTTAGTTCTGTTTCTTCCCTCCCTTAACAGTTTCATCAGCCTTCTACCAACCTTCTCTACCCACCAGGGAAAGCCCCTTCTGGGAGGCCATAGCCATCTATATATGAAGACACTAAAAAATAACTCCGACACCACTCTTTGTCCCAGAAATACTGAATTCTACTAACTGGAAAAAGGAAAGCTTCCAAATATGCATGTGTGGCAAGGAAATAGCTGAAGGTTTCAGACTCTGTGTTATGGCCATGAACCAGATCTGACATAGGCACATTATTCTTTATTCCTTCAATAATAACACTCTATAATGCTTGCTCTCATAGTTCATGCATCAGTCACTGTAGCTATGTATAATCTGTACGATAGTTAATACTCTACCCACTTAGTAGTCATTAGTCATTTTTTTTTTTAATTTTCTTCTGTACCAAAACCATTGTCTTATTTTCCCTGGATGGAAAGGGAGTGGAAAAGAAGGGAAGATCTGCCTGGTATAAGCACCATTCTTTCCTTGTTTCAATAAAGGGCACTTTCCTAGTTATGATCTTTGATAAGCAGAAAGAAGTTGCTCACAGATTCCCCCCACCAGGTGTTCTTGATGTTTTCCTTCCCATAATATACACCCAGTCAGTCAGTCATATTCTATTGACCTGTTGATGCTATACTCAGGGCCTGGCCCATCCCTGGGGAACTGCCATCATTTGTTGCAGTTCCTGGGAACATGCCTCCTGTCTCTTTCCTTGGACTCCTCCAGGCCTAAGACCATTCTGCTTCCCAAGTAGAAAGTATAAACCAGTGGGAAATCCCTATCCAGGTTCCCTCTTGCCCCTGCAAGAGTTCTGTTTCTATTCTTCACACTTGAAAAATATCCTCTCTTTCACTCTTGAAGAAAAAAAAAAAGAAGAAGAAAGAGAAAAAGGGAAAAAATGAACTTCAGGTAAAGCCCAGTACCAGTTGCCTCTTTACCCTGCAAAAGCCTCTCTGCAGCTTTCAGAATAAAGCCATATTATTCGACAAGACACATAAAGTCCATTGTAATCTGGTAGCAGAGTACTTTCGCAGGCTCATCCCCACTGCATTCTGCACAAGCCCCTCACTTGCCAAACCAGCTGCTTTCCTGTTTGTGAAGGAGCAGAGTCATTCCTCATTCTTTGTTTTATCCTTTGCTTGGGACCCGGCACATAGGTACTCAGAAGCTTGTGAGTAAATAATTACTTGCTGTTTTCTTCAAGTTTTCATAAAATACTTTAGGCTTTATCTGAGAGTTTGTTTTATATTTTAATAACTTTTTAACATAAATGGAACTGGTACAGAATTCAGAAGATTTAGAGACGTTGAAAAAAGACAATAAGCCACCTAATATCTTGCCAATTGGGAAGAAATCTATTGATGTTTATACACATTTCCTACCAGTAATTTTTCTAAAGGGCCATTTCCTATCCTCATCTACTCAGTTTCTCTGCATCATTTAATAATGCTGAATGTGTTTCCCATTCTCTGCAATGCTTATGTGACATCCTTCTGTCCTGTTTCTTGGCTAGCTCCTCTTCTGCTGCCAACCCCCTAAATTATGGTGTTTCCAAGCATTCTATCCCCAACCCTCTTATTTTCTCATTCCACATGCTTTCTCTTTTTGCACTCTCATACATGCCCAAAGCTTCAAATATAACTACCAACTAACTATCCCCAACTTCAAATCATTCTACTTACAATTTTTCAACTATATGATAGCCTGAAAGTGATAAACATCCAGGAAAAAACATACTTCAAATGCTGAATGTTGAGCTTATCCCCAGATTAGTGAGTGATATATGGTATATGCTCTTCTCACTATGCTAGGCAAGGGTAGCCAGCCCCAGATCCCAGTCAGCCACAGATCAAGAGGGGAAGGGGTCGATTCAGTGTACTTCAGTGTACTGATTGCTAAGCTATTAAGATTCCATAGGTTAGGTGTATCAAAAGCATTGTCAATATATAGTATTTTCAACTTATAAGTTTATCAGGATATAACCCCATCATAAGTCAAGGAGTGGGCTGGGGATGTAGCTCAGCGGGTAGAGTGCCTTCCTTGCAAGCACAAGGTCCTGGGTTCAATCCCCAGCACCGCGCAAAAAAAAAAAAAAAAAAAAAAGTTAAGGAGTATGGAGCATTTGTATTTGAAGATGACTTCAAAATCCAGTGGATATTTTGTTGGTTTGTTTTGTGATACCAGGGATTGAACCCAGCAGTGCCCTACCACTGAGCTACATCCCCAGTCCTTTTTTGTTGTTTTTCATTTTGAGAGAGGGTCTCGATAAATTGTCCAGGCTGGCTGAACTGAAAATCCTCCTGCCTCAGCCTCCCAACTACCTGGGTTATAGGCATGTGCCACTATGCCTGGCTAAAATCTGTAACTTCTGAGCTGTGGACACAGAACCTCCTACACATTCCTCAGATGCTTAAAATGATACAGGTCTAAAACTAAACTCATAACATCTTTCCCCATAACCTTTTTTTTGTCACTTCATTAACTAACCTGGAGATATCACGGGCTCCTTGCTTTCCCAAGCCCCTAGAGCTCCCTGAGGTATGGGTATTGCTTGCAATTTTCCAGGCCCCTAAACTCATAAAAATAGAATGAATTTCATTCTGTTCTTATACCCTTAATGACATGTCACTGTAAACCAAAGATGTAAATATGACCCCAAACATCCACATGGTATTCATATATACAATAAAGAAGTATTTCTTCGCTCTTTGATGAGATGCACAGGGTCCTAAATGTCTATGGTAAAAGGGTCAAAATAGCAAAATATAAACTTCTGAAGTGTGGGGGACAAACACATTTGCCATTCAAAAATATCTGACCGAGCACCTTAGTCTAATATAAAACACTGTCATTTGAACAGTCTTATATAGTGAAATTAGAATGCTCTCATGGGTACAGCATGTTATATTACACCTGTGGAATGGAACATTCTAAGTAGACCTACCTGGATGTGTTAAGACTAATTTCTTTTCAGGGAAGTTGGGTAAGACCTATGATTACTTGAACAGGGTAGTGATAGATCTGTCCAGGAGTGGATCTTAAAATGAAAAAATTTAAAGATATATTCAGAATGAACTTTTTAAAAATGGGCTTTTAAATTTTTATTTTTCTAATAATAATAGTTTAAGGAAAGAATTATTCAGGTAGCAAACCTTTGCCAAGTGCCCATGAAGGCGTCTCCCCACCTGGTATAACACAGTGAACAAAATGAAAAATTGCTGCCTTCCAAGAGGTTTTTTTTAATTTTTTTTTATAGTCTAGTCAATTGACATGTTAATTTCCATTGTAGCATCCCAGGAATGGCCCAGATATCACCTCCACTTATAATCACAGCCTTTAGAACCATACATTAAAGTTAAGAATATGCAATATGATGGCATACTAACTGAAGTGCAAATATTCACCCTGTTATTGAATCAGGGACCCACATTAGTCTGTCAGCTGCTGCTCCAGTTTTCCCCGTGGTACCACTGGTATCATTTCTGTCCTGGCCACGGGTGCTCTCCTCCCTGGTGCTAGAATTCTCAGGACTATAATATCATGGAAAATGAGTTTTTCACACTTGCCAGAGCAGTTGACCACTAGAGAGCCAAAGATAATAGTCCTGCATTGCAAGGAAGATTATTGTGAAGTCCAAATTGAATAAAAATAATAGAGCCAAGTTAAATTCTAGTTGAGGCAGTGGAATTTTGAAGTTGAAAAAGCCTTTAGTCAAAGTTCAAGGATCATTGGCATCAAGTTGCAGAAATTCTTGGGCATGTTTGACCATTACTTCATTTAATGGTTCCTTCCATTTTACTGGGAACTTTGAAATGAGTCTCATTTTGCTACAATTATTCTCTGAAAATCATGACTTTAAATTGAGTAATATATTACCCAATCCTTGGTAATAAATATTCATTTTGTCCTGTTCTCCTGAAGGAAAGAAAAATATACACTCTGAAATTGCCAAGATTTCATTATTTGTCTGTGGTGTGTGGTGATAATGGTGGGCGGCAGTAGGGTGGGGATGGGGATAGGGTGATTGTTTTTCTTGTCCAAAGGGAAGACTTTCAACTTTGAAAGCTTCATGAATTGTTTTTGGCATAAGTTCTCAAGTGGCTATGAAATACTCATTTTCTCCATAGTGATGAACTATAAAGTATTGTTTTTACCTTTAAAGATAAATGGAGAAAGTGTCTATCACTTTATCTTGGAAGTTCTTTAGAAAAGACTCTAGTACTTTTAGGTATTGAAGATACAGATTTCCAATGTAGAAACCTAAATTCAAGGAAACCACTTGATTCACTGATTGCCAGTGTATTTGAAGAATTTGTGAGCTTTCTAGCCACAGCACATGAAGCTTGAAGCTTCTGCTATGTTTTCTTCTTCTCCAAACTTTGCAGCATTCTACGATACACCTTTATTCTCTTTGCACATTGAAAATTTGCCAATCAGAAAGACAGATGTGGGCTGGGGATATATCTCAGTTGGTAGAGTGCCTACCTCACAAGCACAAGACCCTGGGTTCAATCCCCAGCACTGCAAAAAAAAAAAAAAGGCAGAAGTGACATAAAACAAAGAACAGAATATTTTTAAGTCCTCTTGCATCCTCAAAGTGTCTCCACTAAATTCCCAAATGTGCATGACAGTTCACAACACAGTGCTCGGAACTGCCCCCTCATCTTTGGTGCCTCTCTGCACATACTTTCCCACCACGAAGCATGCAGATTCCCTGAGAGGCAAGAACAAGACAGGACCTCTAGTTCTCCTGCAGCTTGTCTAGTGGGGGTGAGAGCAACAGACAAATAATAAGCAAACCAGTAAAATAATTACAGATTTGTATTTGTGTTCTAAATGACAAAAACAAGAGCTCTGAAAGAGAACACTGGGCCTTAACATTTCTCTTCCCTCTTCCTCCAAGAAAATGTTTTAAGCCACAACGTGAGGCAGAGAAGTTTTGGTATTAGTTTCCTAGGCTGCTGTAACAGTACCACAAACTGAGTGACTTAAATTAGCAGAAATGTATTGCCTCAAAGTTATCAGAGGGTAGAAGTGGAGGCTCCAGTTGTCCAGCAGGCTGAAGGGAAAAATCTGTTTTGTGCCCCCTGGCTTCTGATGATTTGCTTGGGTATTCTCCGACTTGCCAATTCATCACTAATTGTGGCCACAGAGTGTTCTCCCTATATGTTGTACATGTCCAAATACTCTCCTCCCCCTGTAAGGACATTTACTATAATGGTTGACTTGAATTAGGAGCTCCCCCAACTCCGTAAAAGTTAAGACATCATCTTAACTAAGCACATCTACACTGACCTTTTTATCCCAGTCAGGTCACATTCTGAGGTCCTGGAGGTTAGGACTTCAACAGGTGAATTTGGAGGAGGGTAGTACAGATTAACCCACCACCAGTACCAGTAAGCAATGGAAGATCCTAGCAGAGGAAAGAGTGGGGACAGATTCCCTAAGAAGCAAAAGTGTCTAGGCATAATCTAGGAACTGACAGAAAGCAAGTGTGGCTTCAGAGTTGAGAGTGAGGGTAAGGAGGACATGGAATGTGGGGGACAGGTGGGCAGGGATTAGATCAAAGAGTTTGAATTTTATTCTACAAGCAGCAGGAAGATTTTGAAGGTTCTAACAGGATCCACCTGGGGTTTTAAATGATCACCCTATAAATTTCTCCAGCTGTCTTCTCAACATCAATGAAATGCAAGTATTTCTTAATTTGTTGACTTAGAGGAATTTTCGACTGCTCATTGTCTCTCATCCATTACATGATGAATTTGCTAAGAAACAGAGCTTTATTTATATTCAGTCTTTTTTATTCTATTTTTGAATACCCAAGTCAAAAATATTCATTCTCCTTTATCTCTGATTTCTATCTCTACAAATAAATGATGCTAACCAATTTAATTAATGTCTTTTTACCATCCCATGGGGGGGGGGGGGAGACACTTTTCCTTTAAAAAAAAAAAAAGAACAGATATATTCAACTGTGGATTTCAGACACACACTATTTTCTTCAGATTGTTTTGAGTGAACAGTGATCATTTTCAGAGATTGTTTAACCACAAAATCAGCATTCATTCCAAAATTATAATGAGTTTGAATGTATTTTTTTATTTTTAAAAAATTTCAGATTTTTTTTCTATCAGAAGAAACTCCTTATGTGATCATCCTCTAAAACTGACTTTTTGTTAGCCAATCAGTAAAAGTAAAATTTCGTGATTTGCCTAAATGTTTTGTAATTTGAAAGTAAATATTAGCTTAAATAGCTCATTGCATACTTTTTCAACTTCAAACTGTGCATCATGGCTTTAAGCTCCACTCCTTTCCAAACAAAGAAGATCCACTTTTTTCTTTTACATAGTGAAATTCTGAGTGGGATGTAATTTGGGAGAAAATATTCTGTTACTTAAAAATAAAATAAAACTTGGGTGAGGTGGTACACGCCTGTAATCCCAGTGGCTCGGGAGGCTGAGACAGGAGGATCAAGAGTTCAAAGCCAGCCTCAGCAAAATCGAGGCGCTAAGCAACTCAGTGAGACCCTATCTCTAAATAAAACACAAAAATAGGGCTGGGGATGTGGCTTAGTGGTGGAGTCTCCCTGAGTTCAATCCCTAGTACCAAAAAATAAATAAATAGGGGCTGGGGATATAGCTCAGTTGGTAGAGTGCTTGCCTCGTAAGCACAAGGCCCTGGGTTCAATCCCTAGCACCGCCTAAATAAATAAACAAATAAATAAATAAATAAAAATTAAGTAAAGGGGCTGGAGTTGTGGCTCAGGGGTAGAGCACTTGCCTTGCATGTATGAGACCCTGGGTTTGATACTCAGCACTACATATAAATAATTAAAATATCCATTGACAGCTAAAAATAAAATTAAAAAAAAGATCAAAGCCACTAATACCATTAGTCTGACTTTGATTTCAGATCATTGGACATAAGAAAGAAAACACAAACAGCCATGCTTGCAACATTGTAAGAACTTAGAGAAGGAAATGTGTAGACCAGGCAACAACCCAAGGTTATGCAAACAGCTAGAGTTGGGCAAGTTCACACTGGGTGAGCCAGGCAGCCCAATCAGCCACGTCAGAGAGGCCCGCCTTTTGGGTCCACCATCGATGCGTGAATTGTCTCCATGTTTTCGTTTTCACTTCCTATCTTGAGAACTTTTCTCTTTTCAGTCATGTAAAACCAGCAGAACTATAGCCATGCACTTCACAACGTATGCAATGTCCAGCTCTTTTGACCCTTTCTGACAAACCTTTTTCCTGATTGAGAAACTAGAGGAACATTTTCCCTAATCCTGTTACCTCTCTCAATGCTTGTTTATAACTGACCACATACATCCTTTTTATATTCATGGATATTTTTGCTTATTCTGAACCTAAATGTGATAATGGTAAACATTAATGCGATGCTTAGCGGATAAAAGGAAAGTTTTATATGTACAGCATTAGCACTGCAAAGATGATCACACGTAAAACCAAAGGGAACATCAGAACAGCAATCGTGGTTGTCTGAGTGATAGGACTAGGAGGGATGGGGGTATTTTTTGTTTTTTTGTTTTCTTTTTTCCCTATTGAAAAAAATTAACATTTTTGAGAATGGCTTTTATTTTTTCAATGTGAAATTTTAGATAATTTTATAGGTGGTCTCAGAAATGTACTTATGATTTCTATGTAAATTAGTTGGATTACCTGGTTTTTCCATAGTGTTTGAAAAAAGAAAGCACTGAAGTCCATATTCATGATATTTTAAACTGTAGTCTGAAGAATTCTTGAATTTGTGTATCTTCAAGTTACATAGAAGGTAATTTTTTCTTAAAAATGCTATATAAGGATGGATTGCATAGAGGGAAGGGAAGGGTGGGTCTGGGGTAGAGGGGTAAGAATAATAACAATGAGACGGACATCATTGCCCTGTGTACATGTATGAATGCACAGATGGTGTGACTCTACTTTGTGTACAACCAGAGAAACAACAGCTGTACTCCATTTGTGTACAATGAATCAGAATAAATAATTTTTTTAAAAAAATGCTATACAATTTCTCCTAGTCTTTTATCAAAACACTCATTTTTCCAAAGGGTTTGTTCTTATCTCAACAATGCAAATATTGATTCTCCAAAAGAACATATAACATACAAGAATAAAATATCTGGAATTCAGTGCTCCCAAAATAGTTGAAAAAGATTAAGAATTTAAAGAAATCTATAACAACAAATGACTCTTTTCTAACTGTAAATTTCATTTTGCTAATATGCAAATTTCAGTTACCATATTATTAACAACCCAATTCAAATTCTTAGACCTCAACCATGAGAACTCAGAAAAAAATGTAAACCTTTATGTTAAATTATTTTTGCTTGCTTTCTGGCACTTTCATATTTACTCATCATATTGCATATATAACCAGATGAGCAGAAGGGGAAAGAGAAAAACATCTCATTTGAGGGCATTGAGGGAAAGGGTTTCCCTCCCTTCCTCTGTCTCTCTGTCTCTAATCTCTGTTTCTTTCTTTTCTTTCTTTCTTTCTTTCTTTCTTTCTTTCTTTCTTTCTCTCTCTCTCTCTCTCTCTCTCTCTCTCTCTCTCCCTCCCTCCCTCCCTCCCTCTCCCCGCTCCCCTACATTCACACATATGCGCACCCTAGAGGAGGGTTTCCTGTACCCAGATCCTCATTGAAATTCAAAACATTTTTTTCCTTACAGAAATAATAAGAAACACTAATAAGTACATAGGATTTTCATTCCGGATCAAAAATAAAAGCTTGTGGGCTGAACTGGAAATACACCATTTTATTACATTGTATGCATGGGAAATTTTCATTCCCCATCTAAACAGCTATTTTCAGAAGAAACTGTGAGAGCACACAGAATATGAGGGCATGAGGCTGCTGCCCCTGGCAGGGCTGTGCTCAGTGTTTTGAAGAAAAGAAGAAGAAAAAGTCTCCTGAGTGCTGACCTCAAGGCACTTAGAGAGTAGGCTGGGAGACAGAGCCTACCATGGAAGATCATGACTGCAAGAGAGGAAGGTGCGGAGCCCCACTCCCAGGTAATACATCCACGTATTCATCTGCTCGTTTTTCTGTTTCTTGTCTGTGTTTTTATTGTTTTGTATATTTTAAATGATATTTTTCTAACAATAATGCATGATTACAACAGAACATTAGAACACTACAGACTTATCCATTGTGACAAAATTACTTGAAACAACCCACATTTCTATCAGTACTGATTGATTGAATCAACTGTGGTTGATGCATTCTATGGGATGCTAATAGCCATCAAAAGAGAGCAAATAAACTTTCCGTTCATCTGGAAAGGATGGTGCATACCAGGATGTATGATAAAGAATGAAAATCAAGATGCAAAAACATTTTCATGATCTCTTTTGTGCAAACACAACAGTGACCTGCTCAAAAAAAGTTTGAATGTAAAAGGATAAGGGTATGCATACCAAGCTGTTAACATTGATTACCTGTGTGTGTTGAGAAAAGAATGATGATTTTAAAACCAAATGAGGAGGTGGAAATGGAGAGAAAATTAAAAAAGAAAACATTAGAATCAATTTAATTTCTGATTTCTATTTTATTCTATAAGGAAGTCGTGTGTGTGTGTGTCTGTGTGTGTATGAGCTTCCCTGGGTAATTAATTACAAATACATATTTCTTGATTATCCACTATGTTTATATCACTCAGGGACCTTCTGGCAGGAGTCCTTCAACCCAAAGTCACCCAGTAAACCCACATGGCCCCTTTTAAATAGGCAGGTGTTTCAGTTCCCTATGAGTTCTGCCTACTCTTCCCTGGGGAAGGGCCCATCTTAGCCTTTGCTCATATCTCCACAACCAGAGAGATAAGAGTTTCCTAAACTATAAAACAACCAGGCTGAAGGTATTCCCTTTGTGCCAGCCTGAGGCTGTCCTCACTCTGAAGGTTCTCTTCCAGTACTAATGAGTTCTCCTACATGGCCTTGAAGGACCATGGTGGCTTCCTTCTGAGCCCTCTGATGTACTCACTGGAAGGAAGCAAGTTGCTGATGGGGTCCAGGACATGAGCACGCTTTGACCACAAAGTGCTGCGTATCTTTCTTCCAACACCACCTGTAAATCCACAGCCCTGGTTTGGAGGCTTTGGGAAAGGTGCATACCTCCGTCCAGGTTCCTCTGCACCTCTCCTGCACGATTATTCACCATGTGATGGATGTACATCAACGCACTTGTCAATCACACACAAAACGAAACAATTCCAGATAGTGCTCTGGTTTGCATTCCCCAAGCCTTCGTGTGCTGAAAACTTGGTCTCCAGTGTGGCAGTTTTGAGATGGTGGAACCTTTAAAAGGTGGAGCCTTAAAGGTGACTAGGTCCTTAGGTGTGCTACCTTGAGAAGGGGTTCATGTAGTTTTCTTGGGACCCTGGTTAGTTCTGCACAACAAAACAGGGCTGATTTAAAAAAAAAAAAAAAAAACAGTTGGGGTTGGTTGTCATTAAAAAAGTAATAAATGTGAATCCTTCTGGCTTCCTGTCTTGCATGTGATCTCTCCCTCTTACATGTGTTCCCACCATGATGCCATCTACCATATTGTGATGTAGCCAAAAGGCCCTCACCAGACCCAAGCAGGTGCTGGTGCCATGCTTTCAATATCCAAGACAATGAACTAAATAGACCTGTTTTCTTTATAATGTACCTAGTGGCAGGTTGTCAGGCAGTCTGTTATTAATAACAAAAAGCAAGAAATACAGAGAATAAACAATGAAACACACCAAGAACTACTAAAGGAAAGGCTTAGAAGGCTTCCAGGAGGTAGTAGGATTTGAGCTCTGCCTTAAGGAATCGGTTAGAAATAGAGGGATTAAAAATAGATTTATATGTATAGATTATCAGTTATTTAAAAATATATAGTCTTTAAAAGCCTCAACAAGCTTTCAGACTTTTAAACATCCATTCACCCTACGGAAAGCACCAATCTGATAATTCATTTGTTCCATAGTCTAATCCAGTTCTGTTTGAATCAGAGGAATTTTGTTGAATTATATATTCAAGGTCTTGGTCAAGTTATAAAGCTAGTTTTTTCAATTAAAAATTGGGGATGTGAGGGGGAAATCCTAGAACCACCATGTGGAAGAAATATGTACATTTAATCAGATCTCTAAACTATTCTTCGGATTCTGACACTATAGACTGACACCGTTCTGTGACACCTGAACTGGTTCCTGAGGAATGAAAGAGAAACCTTACATTCAGCAGATGAATGCCTGCAGAGGGGAACCCCTGGACCCTCTTGGGGCATTCCTTAGTAGACAGGCTGATATGATGACAGTGGTGGACTTACTCGTGGTCACATCAGTATGAACCAGAGCCTCAAGTCATTTGTTAACGCAGCATTTCCCCCACAGGTAACTTTTAACGACATGGCTGTCTATTCCATAATACCAAACATTTGGTGAAAACGAAAGAATTATCTTGAATCCAGATGTTTAGCTTGTGGTCATGCAGGCAGAACAAGTCATGTGCACCAAAACAGTATTTTACCCAGATGCTTGGTAGTATGTGCCTATAACCCAGCTCCAGTTTCTGCTCTGGCTCAGGCTTCGAAGGATCCAAGTTCCCCATGAAATTTCATGGTAAAGGCCTCTGTCTCTCAGTGTGAGGACAGAATGACTGGTGTGACCCCTGGGCTGCCCTCTGCCTGGAGCTGTGTATTCCTGTGCTGTTTGTACAAATAAACCTGAGGCAGGGAGGGGACTAAATCTGTTTCCAGGGCAACAATAAGTCCAGTGATTTTGACATCTTGCTAAACTTGAATCAGTAGAAAAAAAATCTTAGCTATTTCACATGGCTTGACAATATATGAATCAATTATATATATATGCATACTCTTAATACTATATATGTGTATATATATATATATACACATACACACACACACACATATACAGAGAGAAACATATTTAGTACAGTTATTAGCTCACATGATTATTGAGGCCAAGAAGTCCCACCATCTGAAGTCTACAAGGAAAGCCAGCGGTGTAAATCAGTCCAAATTCGAAAGCCTGAGAAACTGGCAAGATGATTATGTAAGTCCTGGTTTAAGTCTAAAGGCCCAAGAACCAGGATCACTGATGTCCAGAGCAGGAAAAGATGGATGCCCTAAATTGGGCAGAGAAAAGGAATTTACCCTTCCTTTGCCTTTATGTTCTGTTCTGGCCCTCCCTCAACAGATCACATGAAGCTCCCCCACACTGGTGAGGGCCCATCTTCTGTATTTAATCTGCCCATTCAAATGCTAATCTCTTTCAGAAACATCATCGCAAATGCACTCAGAAATATGCATTACTGGCTATCTGGGCCTCCCGTAGCCCTGTCAAGTTGACACATAAAATTAACCATCATATATGTGTGTCTGTGTCTGTGTCTCTGTGTGTGTATCAGAGTCATTAACAAAACTTCGAGTCTACCTACTTTTTATGACATCATCTGATCCATTTTATTAGAAAGACAATTTTTCTGAGACTAATGAGAGATTTGGACCAAGTCAAGTAATATCAAAGAAAGAAGGAGATTGTATGGAACTAATGCTAGGGAACAGATAGATGAGGATGGTGGGGACCTCAGGTTAAGAGACTAATTCCATAAAATGGGCCCACTGTGCTGACTCCCACATGCTTTCTTGCCAAAAATCAATTTGCCTGTAGCCCTGCCTGGCCTAAGTGGACAGGATATGTCACATTCCTCAGCAGACTACCTGTTATCTGCCAGGAAATGCAGGCAGGAAATAACTTGATAAATGGAACCCAGGTTACTTTGAAGGAAGAGACTTGTGACCCTTTCACAGATCAGATTCTGGAAGATACAGATCTTATAAGGTCTCACTTAACTTGCACAAAACCAACAGGAGGCCCATGCCTACCTAACTCTCTCTCATTTCACCTGGGACTACCCATAAAACCTATAAGAATGTGTAGTTAAGAATCCAGTTAGAACTGGACAGCATGGACCAAGGTGACCTAGAGTTGCCATGGCAGTGGGGACTTGAAAACCTAATGTCATCCTGCTATCAGTCAAAAGTCAAGAGGTGAACCTGAGTGGGACTCTCTAGAAACTTCTCTAGGATCCCTAATAAAACTGGAGTGCAGGAAAGACACATTGTCCTCTCCACTCTGAGAGGACCCACTTTCTCCCTTGAGAGTGTCCCCTTTCCCTTCAATACACTCCTGCCTGTTACTCTGAGCTATATGTCTGAAATCTGTCTGACTTGGTCTCAAGAATCAGGGTTTGAAGAGGAGGTCTTCACACTGCCTCAGTTTCTCAGAAGGCCCCAGCTCTGTAACTATTACTGAGCATTGCAGTATGTGCCAGGGGCTCTCCCAGATGTTAAACTCTTTATCACCCCAATGGGCCATTTCCTTTAAGGCTCGGGATCTAATTCCCACTTTATTATTTTGTCCTCTTTGTCTGGTCTGCCGAACAGGTTTCTTACTGGCATCTCTGCTTCTACCTTTGTTTTCCAACAGTTCATTCTGCTCGGATGCACCGAGTGTTATTAAAATATATCATATGTCATCACTTTCCTGCCAAAGCTCTTCACACATTTCCACAGCAATTAAAATAAGGTTCGCTCCCTTCAGTGGCCCACAAACCCTCTCTCCACATGTGGTCTGGCCCATGCCTACCTACCTCTCATTTCACCTGGGACTATTCTTTGCCCTGCTCACTTGCTCTTAGCACAGGGGTCAGGACACACAGCCTACAGGCAAAATCTAGATGACTGCCTGTTTTATACAGCTCTCGAATCGAGAATGGTTTTCACATTTTTAGATGGTTGAGGGAAAGAAAAGAACAACAATATTTTGTGACACATGAATATTATATGCAATTCAAATTTCAGTGTCCATAAATAAAGTTTTAGAGCAACACAGTCATGCTCATTCACTTGTGGATTGTCCAAGGTTGCTTTTGCGTTAAAATAACAGAGCTGAGCAGTTGCAACCAGGACTGGATGGCCCACAAAGCTTAAAATATTTACCAGCTGGCCCTCTCAAAAGAAGCGTGCAGAACCCTGCTGAAGCCACAGCAGACTCCTTTCTGTTCCTAAAACCCAGCCGGTGCAGTCCCTCCCCAGGGCTTTCTTTCCAGGTCTCTCTTCCTAGAATGTTCTTCTCCAGCTTTTTACATGGCTGGTATGTTCTCATAAGGTGTCACTTAACTTGTGCAAAGCCAGCAGGAGGCCATATACCATCAGATGGTATTTCTTATCATCAGATGATCAGTTTCTGATCCATGGATGAAGAAATTCGGTACATTCCTACCCTGCAGGAGTAAGGGGAATGAGAGGCTCTCCTGAAGTCACAATTGGCTCTGAATTCTCTCTACACAGTGACAGCATCTATTATCAGCGTGACTTGATGGTCCTTACCTGTCGTATCCCCAAGACTGAAAAGCTGGAGAAAGAGGCTGTGCACTCTATATCCCAGGTTTGGAGCAACAAAGGAGATAAGTCATTTCAACCACAGCATCCCACCATAGTCAGCAAGGCAGGAAGAACAGCCCAGATTTTTAAAATTATTAATTAATTAATTTATTAATTAATTTAGTACCACCAAGATTACAGGCATGGGCCACCGCGCCTGGCTCAGAATTCGTCATGTGATTGTGAACATGGGACCTCCCACAGAGAGCAGGTTTTTTTCTTCATTGTAGTGCACTGGTCTACCAGGAATCAGGAGACCCTGCCCACCAAAGTTAGATCATTTAGGATGTGTTGTAGTCAACCTGTACAGAGCTTAGAGCAGAAAACCTCTCTCCACATCAGCTACCAGATCACACCAAGTCCTTCAACCTCTTTGAGCCTGTTTCCTCATCTGTAAGACACTAACTAGCCTATTCCTCTTAGGGATTGTTTAAGCGTCAAATGAGAAAATGTTTGCAAAACTGCTTTATAATCCAAGTCTTAAAGGAATATACACTATTTCATTAGCCCTCTCTGAACCTATTTTGTCCTACCATTCAAGATGAGAAACACCTATAAACACTTAAATGGTATGTAATATATAATTTAGCATATAATTATAATAATGACATAATTATATTGTGATATAATAATTATAATATAACAATATTAATTAATATAACTCTCTATATATAAACTCTAGATTCCAACCTATTTTAAGGCACCTGTGTCAATTTTGTTGAATTATCAAAAGAATTAAAAATTGGGGACTTAATGGGTTAATACCATGAAACAGAAGCACAAAATTCTACTTGAGAAATGTGACTAAGACAACTTACATAGTATTGTATCTTAAGAGTATATAATTAAGTTGGCATGTCCTTAAATGTCATTTTTTCTTAAAAATATTGGTAAGGAGGACTGAGGTTGTGGCTCAGTGGTAGAGCACTTAACATGTGTGAGGCACTAGGTTTAATTCTCAGCACCACCTGTAAATAAATTGATTAAATAAATAAAGGTCCATCAACAACTAAAAAATATATATTAAAAAATATTGGCAGGACAGTGTGGTGATTTCTCAAAGCACTAGGAATGAAACTATCATATGACCCAGCTCTTCTACTCCTAGGTATTCATCCAGAAGAACTGGAATCAGCATACTGGAGTGGCACATGCACACCAATGTTTGCAGCTGCCCATTGCACAATGGCCAAGTTGTGTATTGCCCATCAATACACAAATGGATAAAGACAATGTGGTATATATACACAATGGAATTTGACTTGGCCATAAAGAAGAATGAAATTATGTCATTTGCTGGTAAGTGGAACATCACGCTAAGTGAAATAAGCCAGACTCAAAGTCAAGGGTCAAATGTTTTCTCTCACATGCAGAAGCTAGAGGAAAAAAAGAGATAATAAAAGGGGATCCCATGAAAATATAAGGGAAAGCAGTAGAGTAGAAGCTGGGCACCCATGGGGTAGGGAAGAGAGAAGGGAAAGGGGCAGAACTGGGGAGTGAAATTGACCAAATTATGCTATGTGCATGCATGAATATATCACAGTGCATTCCAATTTTACATATAACTATAATGCATCAGTAAATAAAGAAAAGGAAGACCAACAGAAGAGGAAGGGGACCAGGGGAGAGGAAGGGAGAGAAGAAGGGATAGCACTGGGGATTGAAATGGAGAAAACTATGCTATATGCATTTATGAATAAATCAAAATGAACCCCACTATTATGTACAACTATAATACACTAAAAATAAAGACAACTAATTAACATTTATGTTTATGAGTAAAGAGAAATTGACATTAATTTTAAAAATATGGAGGCAGGAAGGATATGCTTGAAATTTTAAGAGATGTTTCTAGAATGCAAGTACATTCTGTGAGATGCAGGAATTCATGTGTCCTAGACAGGAAGAAGAGATAAAGATTCTGAAAAAGCAAATTACAAAGATAAAAGATCAAGACCAAGCCAGAGAGAAAACCATCAAGACCTCTTGGGTAAAGTAACTTCTACATTACCTGAAAGTTAAAGTTAGAGAAAGAACATATTTCCCAAAGCAATCAGGGAATACAGGTCACTGCAGGAATTGTTTTAGAGTTACTGAATGCTCCAGACACCAAGGGGAGCGAGCATTCTGACAGAGGCTACCGAGAGAACTTCTGCACTGGGGCAGAGAAAAAAAATGCAGTAAGTCCTCAGAAAGTGGGAACCAGCTGGGCTAAGGGCTGGTTTTAGCACATTTAACGCCTGTATGAAAGCCCAATGGTGCCCTGGCCTTGGATTTGGGAGACGTGGGTCCCAGTCAATGCTCTGACACACTGGCTGTGTGAGTTGCTGAGAGTCAGTTTTCTCCGCTGTAAAATCAGGACAATGTAGTCTTTTTCCAGGGATGTTGAGGAGTAGAAATAATGCCAGAAAAGCAACTGGCTCTGTATCCTACTCAAGGAAGCTGTCGGTACCATTCTAACACACCAGGTCCGTTTCTGAAAAGACATATGCTTCATTAAAATAATACCATCTTCATTAGACTGTAAAGATCCAATGTTAAAGCAAAGTTGATATTATAAGCTGACAGATCCTCTCAGGGTACCTGGAGATGATTCATGGTAAGAGCATTGCAAGAATAGCAAGGGCCATCTGCTTCCTCAGTTGCCAAGGTGGCACACAGAATCTTCTTTTGGCTGAAAAGTAGAAGGGAGTCTGGTGTTTGAATCAAAGGTCTGATGCAGGTCCAGAGCCATAGCAACTGTTCAGAATGGGGGACCCAGAGCCTACGAAAGGCTTGACTAATTGGAATCAGGTTGGAAAACCAAACCTTGAGATAGAACAGCTGAACTGAGCATCAGCTGGAATAGGTAGTAGGAAGCAGAAAGTAGGCCACAAGTCAGGAGGGTCCTGAACAAATGGAACATGTAGATATGGCTGTTGCAGGATATCGGGAGCTAGGGTGTGGCAGGGGTTCCACTGCACAACTAGTTGACTGTGCAAGACTAGCGCCCCTTATCATTCATCCACCACCCACGCACTCCTGCTCACACCTCCCTGTTTGGATCCTTGCCCAGCCTGTTCACATTCCAGTGGCATCCACTGCATTGCCCTTTTCCTCATCTGCAAAGTACAAGAGAACGAAGGACACAGTAGAGGTCAGAAAACCCAGACCCATAGCAATCTAGAAGATTCCCCTGGAACAGATGGAAGGGGCCAGTCTATATGACAAGAGTCAATCCTCTTACCTACTCACTATTAAATTCTCTCAGTAATTCCTGGGCATCTTCAAAGTTTGAGGCTTGGAGGTAATGAGACCAGCATGGGTTCTGATGAGGTGCATCATGAGTTCCAGTTCCTCCCCTTCAGAGTCCGGTTTGTACTTGGTCTCCTCTACTTCCCCAATCTTCCCTTCCTGATTGCCAGTGATAGCCACAGATCATATTACGCCATAGATCAATGTGGTTAAAAATGTATAAAGCAATGTAGTTGAAGAATATCAACAAATAATATATAAAATAGCAAGGTGTGTGAAAGATAGTGGATGTTGTTCAGGCCTTTATGTAATATTTCAATGCAAATGTACTTTGTGAATTTCCAAGAAGAAAATATAACATGTGGCAGATCTCAAACCTCCTTGTCCTGTAGAAAATGTTTAGGGCTGAACTGTGTCTTTCCCCTGCTCCCTACAAATGCATGTTGAATCTTCAACTCTAGCACCTCAAAATGTGACTAGATTTGGAGATAAGGGCTTTGAAACATTATTTATTTATTTATTTATTTATTTATTTATTTATTTATTTATTTTTTGGCAGTGCCTTGAACCCAGGGGATTGAACCCAGGGCCTTGTGCTTGCAAGGCAGGCACTCTACCAACTGAGCCATATCCCCCGCCCCTTTGAAACATTAAGGTAAGATGGGGTCATTAGTGTGGACCCTAATCCAATATGACTGATATCCTTTTTAAGAAGAGGAGATTTGGGCTGGGGATATAGCTCAGTTGGTAGAGTGCTTGCGTCACATGCACAAGGCCCTGGGTTCAATCCCTAGCACCACCAGAAAGAGGAAAGAGAAGGAAAAAGAAAAGGAGGCCCTAAGCAACTCAGTGAGACCCTCTCTAAATAAAATATAAAATAGGACTGGGGGTGTGGCTCAGTGGTCAAGTGACCCTGAGTTCAATCCCCGGTTCCAAAAAACAAAGAGTAATACTGACCCCTCCACAGTCTTTGACTTCCGATCTCACCATATCATTGCTTTTGCATATGTTCCCTACCATTGTGATGCCATCTATCATGAGACCCTTACCAGAGGCCAAACTGATGGAGCTACCTGATCTTGAACTTTCAGGCTCCAAAACCATGAGCTAAATAAACCTCTTTTCTTTATTTATTACCCAATCTCAGGTGTTTTGTTATAATAGTGGAAAATGGACTAATAGACATGATTCACATAAATTCTCAAATGGAAAGTCTCCATCATTATGGATGGACAAATACTTAGCATTCTCAGGCTGCGCTCCTCATTTCTGGACAGGAGTTTTGAGACTATGGCTTTGAGATATGGCTTTGTATCATATTAATGTAGCTCAGGTAGAATTGTGTTTCCCAAAAAATCTAAGCAAAATTTGGAAGGCAGAAGTGAAACAGCAACAATGTTTGCTGTTAAAAAGCCAGTGCAGGGTCACATACAATGCCATCTACTGGCTCATGTTATTGGTACAGGACAGTGGGTAGGCTTACAGTTCCTCCAGCTCCCATCAGAACAGCTTCTTCAGCTTCCCTGAATCCTGGGCAAGGTCAGTGAGCAGTTCCATGTCAAAGTGCACCAGCTCTTCTGCAGGTTGTCTTCATCATCAAGGGTGGAGGGCTGGAGGCACGAGACACCAACATGGCAGGCTGAGGCGCCAGGTTACCCACATGGGTCTTACCTCATATGTGCGGGTACCAGTGTGTGCTTGTTCTCTTCCACTTCACATCCATCCTCCCCTCCTAAATCCAGCCTTGCTGACCTCAGGCCCAAGTCTGAACAGTAATGACAGGTTTCACAGACTGTTAACCAGATCCTCTAACCATGTACATTGTAATCCTTACAATAAATCCTTGTTTTGTTGGAGGTGACTTTGCTTCTCTGATCAAACTTTAACTAATACTAATACTTTAACTCATACGGGAGTTGCTATAATAAAAACCTAAAGTGTGTGAAGTTTAGCAACATTGAAACCTGGGATAATGTGGAAAATAGAAAACATATTGATGAACTGCATGATGTAAGTAAAGAGATTCCCAGGCTTAGTATTGAAAGTGCCACTTGACTTCTAGCTCTCTGCAATGAAATAAGAGAAAACAGAGATGAGTTAAAGAACAAACTGTTAAATATAAAGGTGACAAAACTTGCTGGGTTAGAAAATGATATGGTTTGTCATTTCTAGCCTCTCCAGATGGCAAACAAATCTAAAATTAAGAAATGGCTTCTAGATCTGGTTCCAGTTAAGATGGAGTAAGCAGATGCCATGGTATCTCTTTCTCTCTCTCTCTCTCTCTCTCTCTCTCTCTCTCTCTCTCTCTCTTTCTATCTCTCTCTCTCTCTCTCTCTCTCTCTCTCTCTCTCTCTCTGATTACATCTAAGATCTCTGAAGAGGATAAAGCAACTAAACAGGGACTCTGGAAGGAGATAATATCAAGTAGGTTGGGGAGGGAAATCAAAACTCCAAGAAAGACCAATGAGGTTGCAAATGTCCTGGGTTTTTCCCCTTTTGTATCATTTGGTAGAGGCTCAGGACAGCCCAAGATCCAGAACTATTTAGGTCTCATAGACAGAAAGGACTCCAAGAGAAACACTCTTTTTCTAATCAAAAGAATGGGGACAGGAATTCCTGCATGACAGAAAGAGTGGGGGAAATCCTGTTTTTGTTTTCCCCCCAACCTGACTCAATACCATAAAGCAGAGAGAGAGACTTGGGGGTCTTGGGGAGGATATAAATACATTTTGCACATGGGAGAGGTGTGAGTCATTGTGACCAGAGGGCAGATTGTGACAGATTGCATCACCCAATGATGCCCATAACAGTATCTCTCATCCCACTTGCCCTTTTGACAAAGTGGCCTTGTTATCTCCCTCCCATGAAGAGGTGAAGTCTCTTTCCCTTGCCCTGGAGCCTGAACAGACCTTTGTGACTGCTTCAACGAATGGAGTATAAGAATGAGACTATGAGCCGGGCATGGTGGCGCACGCCTGTAATCCAAGCGACTTGGGAGGCTGAGTCAGGAGGATCGCGAGTTCAAAACCAGCCTCAGCAACTTAGCGAGGCCCTAAGCAACTCAGTGAGACCCTGCCTCTAAATAAAATACAAAATAGGGCTGGGGATGTGGCTCAGTGGCTGAGTGTCCCTGAGTTCAATCCCTGGTTCCAAAAAAAAAAAGAATGAGACTATGCAATTCCAAAACTTGTTCATAAAAGGCAATACAGTTTACCGCTGGCTTTTTCTTAGGATGCTTGCTCTTGGAACCCAGCTGTTATGCTACAAGGAAGCCCAGGCTACATGGAGAAGTCACATTTAAGTGTTCCAACTGACTGTCCCATTGAAGTCCTAGCCAACATCCCCCATTAACCTTAGATTCAGCCCATCCACCATCTGAGTGCAGCCACATGAGAGATCTTCTAGCTAAGCCAAATCAGTCCCCATACTACAATATATTTGTTGATTTATGCCACTAACATTTGATAAATAGCATTAAGTAACTAGAACAGGAACCATAAGAAGAGATGCTCTGGTTACTTTTTCATCATTTCTCAGATTCTCTTCAAATCCATTTTCCTACTTCCCACTTGGAAACACTGACTCTATCTGTTGGTTGCTTAAGTTTTTCTATCATGTTATTCTCACTTTGTGGTTTTTCACTTCCCATCCTGCTTTTGGCAAACTGAATCTTATTCATTGACTAGGAAACCCCGTACAATAGATATAACACTAGGAATTGCCTTTGAGCTCCAGTGTGTATAGCAGAATAGTAATGATGTGTGAATATTAGAGTAATCAGAAGCTTAGCAATTGCAAATGGAAGTGGGGAAGAGTCATGGGTATAGTTATAATTGAAGTACACAGTTTGGAACCTAAAGAAATGGAGTGAAGAAAGAATAAATAATAAATGGGAGACAATGAAAAAGAAAAGGGAAGAAAGTAAAGGGAAATGGGTAAGAAAATGGAAAAATAAATATATGGAGGAAAGAAAGGAAAATCATGAGGTAAGAATTAGGAAATGAGGAGAAAGAAGAGCAAATATAATAGCTAATATTGAAACGATGCCAAAAATACCAGTAGAAGGCACTCTGTATTAGTTACACCTCATTTAAAAAAGAAGGGAAAATGTACTAACAAGATTAATGTATGCTGATCTTATGTGTCTTTTTGTTAGAAAATTAACATTAAAGCAAACCACTGTTATCCATTAATAAGTAAAATTTTAAGATGTGGAGAGGGGACTTAAAATTTCCAGTGTATTACAAGAAAAGATTTTCAAGGACAGCTCTGCTTTCTAGAGTACACACACAAAGATTGAAAGAACAGATTGAAATGATGGAGGTTGGCTTCCCCACCATCTCTTAGGATGTGAATTCGAGGAACAGAGCATACTGCAACATTAACTAAATTGTGCCGACTGTAGTCCATGGTGGTGACGGTGTAGAGATCAGCAAGATCAAAGCAAGCAGTACAGTAGGAACCAACAGTGTGTTGACTACACCCTCACTTTACCTAAAGACACCAACCAAAGAAGTGACTTTTCCCTTGTGCAAGAAACCACCACCATGTACTTGATCACCAAGGGAATTAGAAATTGCACCTCTATTTTTGGACAAAAAGAAAGAATTTTACCAACCAGAGATTGATCCCCCAAAGAAGAAATAATTTAGCTCTGCTCGTGGTAGCACCTGGTTTGAGAAGGGTTATGATAGAACATTCCAGCCAGTATACTTGGACAGATAGGTTATAGGTGTGCCTAGGTACTCTGTCTCTCATCCCTTGGGGTGACCATAGGCAGCCTGATGCCTTTACCCCAGCATGCTACATACAAATATCCTTTTTGAACAACATCATTTCTACATGTGTCCAGTGAGGTGGGGAAGGTTGAGAACCACTGGTTTGTGGTTCAATAGAATCTTTATTGATGGGGCCTTTGGGTAGGTAATAGAGGTGAATATGACCTACCCTGATCCAGTCCAGTTAAGGAGAAGGAAAATTGACTTCAAACTACCTTGCTCTTCACTTGGAATCCACCCCCAAACCAGATGTACTCCTAAATTTGAGGAGGTAATAAGAGTAAAGTAGAAGTCACTGCCCATCTGTGTGATTTTGGGTAAATTCACTTAATGAAATCCCTTTGCTACATAGGTGAGGAAACCTAGACTGAAATATCAAAGATTGACACAAAGACAAGAACTCCTGTACTCTCCTGTCCCAGCACAGGCTGTTAATGCCACCGTACAGGGCTGCCTACTGCCCTTCATGCACAAGTAAATTTTTTTTTTTTTTTTTTTTTTTTTTTTGTGGTGCTGGTGATTGAACCCAGGGCCTTGTGCTTGCAAGGCAGGCACTCTGCTAACTGAGCTCTATCCCTAGTCCGTAAATATTTCATTTAAATAAAAGAAAATAGCACTTGTATACTCTGAGTAAAGAAGAGCTATAGACCTGTGGTTCAAGGAGACTGGGTGTCATCAGACAGGACGGTCAAATGAACAAAGAGTCTCAGCATTCTCACCATGTTTAATAATTATGGCTCTGATTTGCTAATCCAGAAACTCCAGAACTGGTTGCATCACAGAGACAGACTCACTCAACTACACCCAAAGTCCTGAACTACAAACCAGAAAGCCAGTTAATTGCTCTACAAGGGGAAAGAAGTCTTTCCAAAGCTCACTTACTCTACTTACTCTATCCTCGGCAGTATTTTTCAGTCGTCCAGTTCTCCTAGTGGCTTCTGGAAGAGCATGAAGTCAGAGGACAGGAATCCCCAGGCCCTGAGACACCTGAGAGGCATTCTGCCCCATAAACATGGACTTTAGTGACTGTGAGTTACTTCCCTTCTCTACCCCCATACTGAATTCCTGCTGTCTAACTCCTTGCTTGAGAAGGTTAGTGTTTTCCCATCTCTCACCTATGAAGAGTTATCCTTTGCTGGATTAAGCAAACACAATGCATGTACAACCCTCCAGATCAATATATTCAATTGTGTTCAGGTTTAGATAAGTTAATACAGATGTCCTGATGCAACATGTTGCTTAGTTTGGGTCATTGCTACCTCCATAGTCAACAATTTACTCAATATTCCCTTTTTAAATATTTTTAATTGTAGATGGACATAATACCTTTATTTTGTTTATTTGGGTTTTTTATGTGGTATTGGGGATTGAATTCACTGCCTTATGAGTGCTAGGCAAGTGCCCTACCACTGAGCCACAACCCCAGCCCAGTTTATTCAATATTCTTTAGTCCGACTTACTCATTACCTTTGGATACCTCCTCCCTTCGGTCTGAGAGGATAACTCTAACTTAGAAGTGTGTCTTGTGTCATCCTGGGTACTGACATACATGATTAGTCCCAAGTATCTGACAAAAGCAATGCCTAGTACTTGTTTGGGTACCAACCAAAGGATTTTCATGAACCATATTTTTGAGAAATCAGTGTTTAGCATACAGCTGTTCACCTAAAGTTTTCATCCTGAGGCACATAGTGCACATCACCTCTCAGCGATTCTTACTCATTTTCAATCTTTTTTCACTGATTTTTCTTCTTTTTAAATCTTTCTATTAGCTTTTCCCTTCATGTTCATGCCATGGCCCTCACACTCAAGAATTAGCTGCACTGACAAACTGCCAGTTAGTCTTGGAAAGCAGCAAAGGTTAAAGCCTTTTGGTGCAGAGCTCTGCTGCCAGTTAGTTCTCAGTCATGTGACCTCTTGGAACTTCAGTTTCCTCATCTGAAAAATAACCACAGTCACTTTTATCATATGTACACTTCACAAGATTACTCTGTAGTTCAAATAAGATAATAAGGGTTAGAACACTGTGAAAGGCTTGCCTAGCTATACCAGCATATTGGAAACATAAAGATAATTTGCAACAAAAATAATTAGGCACTCTCACTCTTTAAATGTAGCCTCTGTTCCTTTCTTGCATCTAATTAAGTCAAGAGAAATGGCAGGTATAGTATTCTTAGGGATTGGGATGTTGTTTTTGCTGGGTAAGAGAAGTGTGCCCTCATGTGCCTTGGGGATATAATTAATGGGGTTTTTCTCTAGGACTAACGCTCTATGTAAAATTATGTCTTTTATCCTTTCAGCCATTTCTGTTCTAATGTACAAAAGTTCAGCAGGGATGACTATTCTAAATATATATTACTTTATTTAATAAGCATCTTCATTAACAGTTACAATTCATCAAGTGACGGGCATTTTCAAAAGTGAGAGCAGGCAGATAGAGAACAACCCGTTGTGCTTGCTTCAGGAAGAAAATTTGGAGACCCCAATAAATAAATTTAATTAGAGATTTCACATGGAATGATTGTGGAATGCAGGCAAATTTTCCCCTGCCTTCCAGCAGGAGGCCTTGGCCTGGTGTGTAGCATTTCAGAGGCTCTTCCTGAGAGCCATTTCCCCTCACTTGGTGGATGCTTTTGCAGCTGTTGTAAGGTGTAAGGATTTCGTTTTAAATATAAAACATTCTGCAGCTTCTGTAATAACCTGCAGCTGTTTGACCACTCCGTTCAAAAAGTTGAATGTTGTGCATTGTCCCTGGAAAGGCAGCAGACCAAAAGCAAAATATTTTCCACTTTCAAAAATCAGTGAAGGGCCACCTAACAGTGGAATTTAAAATATTTCTCCAATTAAGCTTCAGACCTACAGAGTCAGTTTTGAATGTGAGAAGAAAGGGACAGCAAGTTAGCAGAGCTGCTCTTTACAAAGCAGTTCTTGAGATGACAGAGCTCTCTGCTTGAGCAGCCTTCAGCCCTCCTTCTGAATAAGGAAACACCTGCTTTCCGGAGGAGGAGTGCAAAATCCTCCTTCCTCCAGGCAAGGAGAGTTGGTGGCTTTTTCACTGTTGTTATCTAACAACACCTAGAAGATGTGAATGCCTAACTCACAAGTAGTATCCATACTCACTGGCAGCCAATGTCCATTGAGGTAATAGATTAATGAATCTCATAATATTTACAAAATTTTAGCATTAAAGAGGATTTTCTTTACAAAACCTCATCAGTCTGAGTTCAGCTGTTCCTTAACAATTCAAAAAGCATGTGGCTGTAAGGTTGTCGCACAACTCATACCCAGAGACAGGAGGGGAAGTAAGGATATACTCCCCTGGGAGCCAGATCGGCCACACCCAGCCTGGTTTGCCACTTCATGGGATGAGAGAGGTCCCAAAGGGCTTCTGTTTGATCCAGTGTCCTTTTTAACCTAGGCTTTGGGAATTGCCTTTAGTTAGACCTGCTACATTGCTAGGTCATCACTTTTCCTTCTTTTCAATTTATTTGGAATTGACCACAGCAGAGTTAGCCACACTCCAAATATCTGCACCAAATACCTATGACACTAAGGGTCAAACAATGGTTGGAGCATGTGGGTAAAGATTCTACAGAAATAGGAAAAGAAATATTGCACGTGGCTGTCATTGTCTCTGCTATGTATTCAAGTCCTCCTCTTTTGCAGTCGTTTCTGTCAGAGACAAGACAGAAACAAAATGCCAAGGCCTCGTTTATGCCGTTTGGTTATCACGTACATCCTTTTAATTCTTTTCTTCTCATATGGGACTCCAATGGCAACTTTCAGAAAAATATTTACTTTTCACAGAACCAAGGTGTCCTTGACTGAGGTGACCTTTGAGATAAATGACATAAGTTTACACAAAAGGGTTTGGTACACAGAAATGCTGCATCTGACTCCTCCCCGCTTGTCCCGAACCTGAGATCCTTACTCAGAGAACCCAGGATTTGTCATATTATAATTTCCACAGGTAGCAAATTATGTTTCTAATAAAACCAACTTTGCTGGGGTTTCCTATTGAGTGGTCGATAGTATCTATCTATCTTCCTTTTGTGCTGAGTGACTTAAAGACACCATGGTGCTGAAGGCTGTAGTTTCTCAGAGCTGAACACCAGGACCCCAGGAGCAAATGTCTTAACTCACAGCTGCAACTCAAAGGCATCTGTAGAGAATCCTCATCTCACCACACTTGTCTAGGAGTTAAGAGCATTTTATAATCAAGCCCTTCAACCATAAGAGAGTGACAATTTGGGATCTCTGTAAGGTACACCAACAGAATAAAGGAAAGGGGTGGGGGTTGAAAGGGGAAAGGCAACATTTTTCCATCAACTCCTAACCTGATAGCCCTCAAGACCATAGGTCACCGAGTCCTTCAGGGGGCTCTGAGATCCAGGAGTCTCTCTGGACAACTCCTGCCTAATGATGTCCCTGACAGACTGAATGGTTGATTCAGCCTCCAACTACTTACCTCTAACTACTCACCTCTTCTTCTCCTACATTTCTGACATATCTGACCTTCTTTCCAGTAAGTTAACTAACCCTCATTATAATATGCCTCTTTTTTAAGCTTTTTTTTAAAAAAATAAACTCTTCCTTCTTAACACATTTAAGGATGTGGCGAATAAGTTTATGTGTGAACTTTTGTTTGTCTGAATTGAGAAAAATGACAAAGCATGAGAAATGTCCTAATTTTGAAAATGCAACATCATCAGATCCTTCCAGATCCTCTCCAAAGAGGGTAAGAGTCAGTGTATTCCAGACTCTGTCACATTGGCAGTCCCTCCTTCAGGTCACTTCTGTGAGTTCTGCCTAATGACCAGTCCTCAACAACTGTCCATGAGTGAAACCGAGAAACTAAGGTGCAGTTTCTAAATGTGGAATCTCCTATTGAGGGCTTCCCCACTCATTCCTGTCCCACCTCTTTTGGAGGAATGTGGACAGATTCACTTGCTAAAATGGCAAATCCAGGCCCCACAGCAGGCCAGGCTGAGCTGTTTCTGAAGCTCAGAGCAGCTATGACTCATCCCTCCTACAGTCCGTTAACTTCCCACTCCTCTCACTACACAAGCTACTCCTCTCACTCTGACTCCTACAAACCCACTTATTTTCAAATTTGCTCAATAACCATGACATTCAAGCCCAACCTGCTTCATGCACAGGATACTGAGGAAACACACAGTGAGAATCAGGGGTCCTCAGAAGAAATAACGACCACAGAGTGAGGATTGTTTTCTTGGACTTTGAGTGAGGAGAAATAACAGCTAATAAGAGACAACAGCAAGTTTTAGGACATGTGCCATCCTGCCCAATTGAGTTAAGGGAATGCAATCATCCTAACTGGTGGTTTTCAGGAAGTCACACCACATTTTAATTGAATGCACAGGTTCCTGCATGATTAGGAGCGTAATACTTTAGTGCCCAGGCTGAACTGAGATGGGAACAATGGAGCTACAATGGCTACCTGCCATAAAACAAGGATACCCAAGTTTATTATTCTCCCCACGACACCGCCAGGTGTCCTGTTGCCAGAATCACAACAGGAAACTCAAAAATTCAATTCTCAGAGAAGTTGCAGTTCTTCCCTAAGATTGTTCCAACTTCCAGTGCAATAAAAATATGCAATGTCTGCATAATATATGCAGCTATATTTAAGAAAAACTTTTTGGAAGAGAGGACAAGAGGCCAGCAGTTTGGTGCAAAGTCTCTGAACCAAGTTCTCATCAGTTCTTCCCATCCTTCCACCAGACACTGTGGGTTCCCAGGGGTATCCAGTCATGCAGCCATTTCTCAGAGTTTGCATCCTAAACCTATCCATATCCTGCTGAGTTCAGAGACTCCAGAAGCCTCCAATACTTTGGCAAGAAGAAGTATTCAACATATTTGTTCAGCAAATATTTTTTGAGTGCCTACCATGTTGTAAGCATTAAGACACAGTTGTCCCTAGATATCTTTGGGGAATTGTTTCCAGGACCCTTCTCCTCAGATACCAAAACCCAAGAATGATCAAGTTCCTTACATAAAATGACTTAGTGCTTCATATAACCTGTGCAATCCTCCCCTGTACTTTAAATCATCTCTACATTACTTACAATATATAATATATATACAATATATAATATATAATATTATGTATTATATAATATATACAATATATAATATATAATATATAATACAATATATAATATATAATGCAACACAAATGCTAGGAGATCATTGTTACACGGTATTATTCAGGGACCATGACAAAGGAAAAAAAAGTCCACATGTTCAGTGCAGACACAACCGTCACCAACCTAACTACATCAGCAACAAATGTAACACATTTTCCTGCAGAAAATTTTTCCATCCACAGTTGGTAAAATTTGCAGATGTGGAACCTGTGGATACAGAGGGCTGACTATGGTTGACTTGGATATGAACCCAATAAAATTAACCACTGAACTATCATGGGAACCCAGAGATAAATATTCAATATGAGCTTGAATTGAAAATACAAATTATGCTCTATGCTGTAAATATTTTTAGAAAGTTTTTTTTTTTTTGCTATAAAAGTTAGATCAGTATAGGTGATAGCCTTTCACTTTGAGCTCTAGATATCTATCTGCCACTCTCTCATCTCAGCATGTTTAAATCTATGTCAGCTGGTGGCCATCAATCATTCAAATCAGGACCTGTGAATCAGTCTTGCCTCTTTTTACTTCCTTATGTCCAAGATCCAAGCATTGGGGACATCTTTTCACTTTTACCTCTTAAATTCTTCTGAGACTGTGTAATAATTGTCTCTTCTATAGACACTGTGCTAGGTCCAACAGAGATGAGGACTCTTATCCTCATCCTCATTTTACAGATCAATGAACATGACTACAAGATTTCCATAACCAAGCTGAGATCACCTAGTACTTGGCAAAGCCAAAATTAAGCTCAAGTCTGTCTTATTTTAAGGATAAGGATTCATAAACACTGTGTGTAATTCAGCTACCATTGCCCTAGTTTGCTCCTACTTTCTTCCTCAGTCTCCTTACAGGTCTCTGCCTTCACTCTATTTTTTTAAAGTTCCTTTTTGCCTTTTTATATGGTGGGGGGCTGGGGGGGGTAGTACCAGAGATTGAGCTCAGGGTCACTCCACCACTGAGCCACATCCCCAGCCCTGTTTTGTATTTCATTTAGAGACAGGGTCTCACTGAGTTGCTTTGTGCCTCGCTTTTGCTGAGGCTGGCTTTGAACTCGAGATCCTCCTATCTCAGTTTATTATATGTTTTTAAAAGTCATTTTATAAAGGTAAAACATACAGAAATAAAATTCACCCATTTTAAGTACGGTCTGATGAGTAACCACTACCAGGGTCAAAAGAGAGAACATTTCCACACCTAAAACATTCTTCATGACCCTTTGCTGTCAATCCCCTTCCCTAACTCCTGATCTTGGGGGTTACTAGTCTGGTTTTTCTCTCTGTAGTTTTTCTTTTTAAAGAATGTAATGTAAAGGGAATCATACTGCATATAACTTTCAGTGTCTGGATAATATCACTTAGCCTAAAACTTGATTTTATCTATGTTGTTGTGGGTATCTATAGTTCAGTCCTTTTTATGGTTGAGTAGTAACCTTTGCATGTATATATCACTGTGTATCCATTCTTTTTTTTTTTTTCCTTTTTAAAATTTTTTTGTTGTTGATGGACCTTTATTTACTTACATGTGGTGCTGAGAATTGAGCCCAGTGCCTCACACATGCTAGGCAAGTGCTCCCCCACTGAGCCACAACCCCAACCCCTGTGTATCCATTCTTTAGATGATAAGCCTTTATTTCCAGTTTGGGGCTACTTTGAATAAAGCTCTAGAGAGAGCCCTACAAAGGTTTTGATATGAATGCATATTCTTCTTTATCTTGGGTCACTAAATACACAAGAGTAGGATTTGGATCATAAAGAAAATATATGCATATGCTTGATCTTTATAAAAATCAAACTGTTTTGACAACTGGCCATATAATTTTGCATAGCAACCGGCAATGAAAGAGAGTTCTAGTTGTTCTACATCATTACCAACATTTAGTATTGATATTCTTTTTTTAATTTTAGCCATGTTGACATGTATGTAATGGTATCTCATTACAATTTCTATCTACATTTCCCTAATGACTGATGATGTTGAACATCTATTTCACGGACTTATTTACTATCCATGTTTTCCTTAATAAAATGTCTGTTCAGATATTTTACTTGTGCTTTAACTATTTCCTGTTTATTGGGTTTGGGGAATTCTATACATTACATACCAGTCCTTTTGTTAGATGCGCTTTGCAAATATTTTCTCCAAATCTATTGTTTGGCTTTCCATTTTCTTAGCAATATCTCTTCAAGAGCAAAAGTTATAACTTATGATTAATGTAATTTATTGATTTTTTTCTTTTTGCTTCCTGCTTTTTCTTTGCCTAAGCCAAGGTCTTAAAATTTTCCTACTGTATTTTTTTCTGGACCTTTTGTAGATTTGCCTCATATTAAATTTTATGATATTTCAAGGTAACTTGCTTATGGGTCAAAATAAAGACCAAGGTTTTTTCCTTTACCTAGAGATGTTCCATTGCTTGAACACCATTTATTGAAAAGACTATTCTTAGCTAGGTGCAGTGATGCACAACTGTAATCCCAGTGACTTGGGATGCTGAGGCAGGAGGATTGCAAATCAAAACCTAGCCTCAGTCACTAAGAGAGGCCCTAAGCAACTCAGCAAGACCCTGCCTCTAATAAAATATAAAAAGGGCTGGGGAAGTGGCTGGGTGGTTAAGTGCCCCTGGGTTCAATCCCTGGGCAGGGAGGGAGGGAGGGAGGTGCGGAAAGAAGGAAGAAAGGAAGGAAGGCAGGAAGGCAGGAAGGCAGGAAGGCAGGAAGGCAGGAAGGAAGGAAGGAAGGAAGGAAGGAAGGGAGAAGGGAGGAGAGAAGAAAGAAAGAAAAAGACTATTTTTTTGGTAGCTTTACCAAAATCAAATGACTGTATACTTGGGTTGATTTCAGGTTTCTTTATTCTGTTCCATTGATTTATCTATCTTATTTTTATGCCAATTTAAAATGTCTTGAACCAAGTATTGTAAGTTCTCTAACTTTAGTCTTCATATTCAAAAAACATTTTTGGCTATACATCCTTTGCTTTTGATATAAATGGTAAAATCAAGTTGCTGCTATTAACAGAAAACTTGCTGAGATTTTAGGTGGAATTGTATTGAATATAAAGATTAATTTGGAGAGATACAATATTATTGGAGAGATATACAATATCTCAACAATATTGAGTTTTCCAGTTGATGAACATGATTTAAGTTTTCTATAATTTCAGATGTTACATAGTTTTGCATGTATAGATCTTGTGTTTTGTTCAATTTATCCTTGAGTATTTTTGATGACACTGCAGATGATTTTTAATTTCAACATCTGATTGTTTATATTGATTATGAAACCTGTAATCTTTGATAAACTCACTTATTAGTTATAGCAGCTTTATTTGTAGATTATTTGGGATTTTCTATGCAAATGATCATGAAATCTATGAGTAAAGACAGTACTACTTCTTTTCAAATCTATATGCATTTTGTATAATTGCCTGGTCTTGCTGTACTGGGTAGGGCCTTAGGAGTGGTGAGAACATACATGCTTGTCTCATCCTCATTCATAATGGTAAAGCTTTGAGTCTTTCACATTGTGTTTATGCCTCGGTTGTTCATTGATAGCCTTTATCAGATAAGAATGTCACTATCCCCCATTTCCTGAGAGCTTTTTTGTTTTATCAAGAATTGAGTTTAAATTTTATAAAATGCCTTTTCTGCATCTATTGAGATAATCATATAGTTTATCTTTTATCATCTGTTAGGAGGATGAAGTACACTGATCAATTTTCAAACATCCAGAGAGTTTTACCTTCCTCAAATAAACCTCATTTAATCACGATATATTATTCCTTTTATGTACTCCTAGATTAAATTTCCTAATATTTTCATAAGATACTTGCATCTGTAATAATGAGAATATTAATCCGTAGGGGTTTTTTTTTTAATATTGTTTTTGTCTTGTTTCATATCAGGGTAATGTTGATCCCCTTTGGGGGAGAGTTGGTGAATAAATGATATTATTTTCCCTTAAGTGTTTGGTAAAATTCACCATTGAATTTATCTGGGTCAGCTTCTTTGTAGAAAGGTTTTTGTTTTGTCTTGTTTTGTTTTTTACTACAAACTCAATTGCTTTAATCCAATCTCTGTAATAGAAGATTGTTCTAGCTGTTTCTTGTTGAGTAAACCTTAGTAGTTCATATCTTTCAAGAAATGTGTTCCTTTTGTCTTAATTATCAAATTTATTGGTATAAAACTGATCACAATAATCCTTATTATAATATCTGTAGGATCTGTAATGGTATCTCCCTTTTATTCCTAATATTGATCATTTGTTGTCTTTGTTCTTTTTCTTCATCAGTGTGGACAGAGGTTTATCAATTTTATTGAACTTTTCAAAGACCCAGTTTTTTGTTTTATTTATTTTCTTTCTTTTCCCCTGTTTTCGAGTACATTGACTTCTGTTCTTTTATTATCTCCTTCCTTCTGCTAACTTTAGTTTTAATTTGCTCATGTTTTTCAGGTATCTTTTTTGGGGGTGGATACTGGGGATTGAACTCAGGGGCACTCAACCAGTGAGCCACATCCCCAGCCCTATTTTGTATTTTCTTTAGAGACAGGGTCTCATTGAGTTGCTTAGTGCCTCCCTAAGTTGCTGAGGTTGGCTTTGAACTCCTGTCTCAGCCTCCAGAGCTTCTAGGATTACAGGGGTGTGCCACTACACTGGGCATTTTTCAGGTATCTTAATGTGAAACTTAGGTTAATAATTTGAGAGCTTTCTGCTCTTCCAACATAAGTGTTTAACACTATAAATTTTTCTGAAAACTCTGCTTTTGCTGTGTCTCACAGATTTGATATATTGTATGATCAATTTCATTCAAATCATATTTTCTAATTTTCTTTGTGATTTCTTCTTTAACCATGGATTATCTAGACATGTGTTGATTAATATTCAATTTTTTGAAGTTCTTTCTAGTTATAGTTCTGTTATTGATTTCTAGTTAATTCCATGCGGTCAAAAAACTGACATTATAATAATTTCTGCATGCCATCTCTTTCTCCTCAAAACCATGCTCTTAATGATAAATATTTCCATATATTATGATGGAGCAATCTCCAGAAAATAGTGTGCATTAAGTAAGGTGGAAATACAACTCAGATATGGTTTTGTTTTTTTTTTTTGAACCAGGGATTGAACTCAGGGGCACTCAGCCACTGAGCCACATCCCCAGCCCTATTTTATATTTTATTTAGAGACAGGGTCTCACTGAGTTGCTTAGGGCCTCACTAAGTTGCTGAGGTTGGCTTTGAACTTGTGATCCTCCTGACTCAGCCTCCCAAGTCACTTGGATTACAGGCGTGCACCACCACGCCCGGCTCAGATGTGTTTTTAAGTGAAAGGAAAACCCACAAAATAAGTAGACAAAATAATCGCCTATGGGAAGGACTGAAGAACCAGGTAGAAGTGAGTGGTAGAAACTATTCTTCTCTGTAATATAAGCCCTAAATCATCAAGAGGACATTTTATAATAAGAAAGGTATATTTATACATTTAAATTTAAAATTTTAAGTGATACTTCAAAATGTCTATTTTTTGTAAAGAAAGCAAAATGATAGAATGATTCAGTGCATTGTAAAACATAGAAGACGATATGAACTCCTTGTTTTCCATGTGTTAAATCTGTGTTGTAAAATGAAGTAGTTCGAGTCACAAGGTCAGGAGTGGGGCCACCTGGATTAGAATCCTTGTTTTTCCACCCTCCTTTGCTTTTTGCCTGGTCTCATTTCACCTGCCAAACCTGCTTTTTTTTTTTTTTTTTCTTCAAGTAACTTTCCATCCTTTCGCTGTAAATCACATTAGTCTAGACCCCTGCTTAACTTGACTTTGATCTAGTTGTCAGGATGACAGAGACTGACTTATCCCCAGTGGGCAGGGGAAGAGATCCTATGAGTATGTTACCTTTTCTTCTCACATTGCATTAAGTTAATCTCCCCAAATCACATACATAGCAGTGGAGGAGGAAGTATTTCCTTCCAACTCCAAAGCCCATAATCTTTACAAATTCTGTGAAGATAAAACAGAAGACTATTAAAAGCAGAGTTGTCTCAAACTATAATGATGGAATATAGAATCAGCGGTTGTGAAAGGTTACAGCAAGTTTTGCACAGTGGTGGAAGTGTTCTGGATTCCAATTGCAGTGGTGGCTACCTTAACTTGTATATGTGTTAAAATTCATAGATTGCATATCCTCTCCCCAAAACCTGTTTCAGTGTATGATAATTTTTTATGAAAAGCAAAACTGTTTCAAAACTTCAAAATTTTCTCCCATGCAATTTGGATAAAAATTGAAATTGAACCAAAAATTTAAAAGTAAGCTATATCAGTTGTCTTCCCTTCTCCAGAACTATACTCAGAGTCATCCTTAGGCAAAGCTATGACTAAGCAGAGGCTGCTTGTTATCTTGCACCCTCCCTCCCGGAGCACTTGCCTCCCTCTCTTGATCCTCCCACACAGCTCTGAAGCAAGGCATCCGGGCTCTTGCTGCCTTCTCCACAAGTGTGCAGGCTCTGCTGTTGGCAGCATCCAGGCCCATGGCCCCCAAATTCCTACGCTGGGGAGCTCCCACCCACCATTCTAAAACTATAGTCCAAATCTGTTTATCAAAACTAATGTCCTTAACATGAGATTCTGTTCTCAGTTAACTGTCATAGCTGGAAGGTTCCAATAAACCCTTGTTCACTTTGTGGAGGTGTTAATAACCAAGAATGATTGAATGAGATAGAAATATCAGTCATAAATAGACAGATAATGGGGAAATTGGGGGCAGGGAAGGTTTCACAACTATCTAAATGGTTCCTTTTAGGTTCTGCCCATTCTGGCCTCAAAGTGTACATAAGCCACCTCCAATAGATGCCATTCCTTTTTGTAAGTGTTTCAAGAAAAGAAGGGGAGGATGTGCAAGTGTGTGGGGAGGAGGAATAAAGGGGAATCCTTTATATCCTTAGGTTTGGTTTTTTTGTCTTGTTTTGGTTTTGTTTTTGAAGCAGGGATTGAACCTGCGGCACTTAACCACTGAGCCACATCCTCAGCTGTTTTAATTTTTTTATTTTGAGACAGGGTCTCACTAAATTGCTTAGGGACTTGCTAAGTTTCTGAGGCTGGCTTTGCATTTGCCATCCTCCTGCCTCAGCCACTGGGATTACAGGTGTGGGTCACCATGCCCAGCATTTTTGGCTCATTTTTGCTGTGAACCTAAGACTGCTCTAAAAAATGAAGTCCATTATTTTAAAAGGTTTTCAAAGCCTTCTCAGTATACATATTGCACTGTAATTCTTTAGCATCGTCTGGGCAAAACTGACTATATTATTTAGTAGAGTATAAGAAAATAACATAGCATGTTTTAAACATTTATAAACATCATATGACAGCTCCGTTCTAAATATTTTATATGTATAATCATACTTAATTCTGTAACAGTCCCAAGAAGTAAGTACTACTCTTATCTCAGTTTCACAGATGAGAGAATTGAGGCAAAGAGGTCACAGCAACTTGCTATGACAGACACAGATATGCTACCCAGGCCCCTGGTCAAGGCAGGCCTTGGTGCCCAGCTGTGGGGAGTGTACCAGTGCTCTCGGCCCCAGCAGCAGAGAGCCCCTCACTTAAGGTCATGCCCTCCCTTCCCAAACCAGCACGCAGCAGTTTTCTTTACACAGCACTAGGTTGGGCCTGTGTGAAGGTCTGACCATTTCAGTTCAATACAGGAGTTTTGACAGTCCAGAGCTCCAGGTTGGCCTACGGCCATACTAACCTAAACACACCTGATCTCGGCAGAGCTCTGGATGGCTCCAGGGTTTGTCAGGCCCACACCTCACTTCCTCTGCCCTGTCCTGCTTGTGCCTGGCACCCTGAACCCCAAACTCTGTTTCAGCGTCAGCTTCTAGAGGATGCAACCTACAGCACTTGCCAAGGGCCCTAAAGCAGATAAACAGCAACGTCAATTTTAATTTTTAAAAATAGCTTTATTGAGATATAATTCACATCCCCTAAAATCCACCCTTCCACTATATACATATAATTGTTTTTAGTACATTAAGTTGTATAGTCATCGTCACTATGTAATTCCAGAGTAGTTCAACACCGCAAAAAGCACTCTTGTACCCATTAGCAGTCATTCCCAATTTTTCATCAATTGTGGTCCTCCTAAACAATAATTCATATAGTTAATCTGTTCTTGATAGTTATAAAATTCATCTACCTTGATCTAAGATACAAACTCTCCTAGTTTTATCCTTTTTTAAAGTATCAAATCCATAAATATGTTCAAATTCTTATTTGGTTATCTTACTCCTGGGAATATATCCTAAGAAAAAAAAGACAAAAGATGGGGGAAGTCAGTTTGCTTCAGCCTAGTTTATAAAACTAAAAAAACTGGAAACAAATTTTGTCCATTGGGGGTAATTGATTAAATCATCACACGTTAACAAAATGCAATAATTTAATATTTTAATATTCCATTTTTATAAGTAATAATACATCCATTAAAGATGAAACAGCAACAAGGAAAATGTCTGTTATAACATTAAGCATAAAAATAGAATATAAAATTGCATCTACAACTATGCAAATTATGTACATATGGATAAGGATCAAAAGGAAATGGAGAAAAATGAAAACAGTTGTTGCAACAGGATGTCGGAACTGAATTATTTTCATTTTTCTGAGTTCTTTTATTATTGTCAAAATGTGATCTTTACAATAAATTAGATTTGGAGAGAAAAATGAATATATCTACTCTTGCCAGCAAAACTTCTCATTTATAAGGGGCAGTGGTAGAGCCTAATAACTCTTTAGAGCAAGGACTTTAGAGTCACATGGACTTGAATTTTCATTCTGATCTCATAATTCTGAGATGTGACATTGGGGCAATAACCTAACTCTGACACCTAATTTTCCATAACTGTCAACAGGAACTAATCATACCATCTGCCTCACAGGGTTGTTATGAAGATGGAGATAGTGGTGCCTAGCAATACTTAACAAATGGTAACTGTTGTTACTTTTGTTGTGTAGATAGTGGTTGAGAAAGTGATGGCGGTACTCATAAGGTGTTAGAAAATAGGAAACAGAAGTAGTTACTTGTGAGATACCACAAACACTGAAAAAAATGAGTGGCAATATAATTTTAAACTGAATATACAGGCAGAGGAGTTTCCAACATCTAGAGCAATTGATTACTCCAATTCATACCAAATGAGAGCTGGGATTGGGGCCATTGTCTTTTCTTAGCTGAAAATACAGAGAAATCTGTACCTATAACATACTTATTGGTAACTTTGTTGAAAACTTCATCCAAGAAACTCAAGTACTGCTAAATTTGTGTGACTCATCTTATTAATGAATACAAAAGCCTATTAACTATTCTCATTGTAATTACTGATATTATCATCACCAGTAACAATGAGTCAGTATGGCCTATTAAGTGAACCTATTCATGTCTTTGTCTTCCCTTCTGTCATAGATGAGCTATTCTCTTCTCCTAGGCCCATCCCTCCCTTGCACACACAACACCAACCCAGGCCCTCCTGCCACTCAAGGACTCTCAGTGATTTCCTCATACTCTTGTGTCAGTTTGTCCTCTCCTCTCACCTACATATAAGCACACTGTAGCATGTCCCACCTTAGTAAAAATTAAAAATTCTTGTTTGATGTCAGATCTTTCTACCCACAGCCCATTTCCCTACTCCCCTTGATAGCAAATAGCTGAATGCTGAAAGTATGGAAGCTGAATTGATGAGAATATTATATTTATCTTGCTACATTTTAAATTTTAAAAAGATCATTGAACTATAATTGACATATAATAAGGTATACATATTTGATATGTGGAATTTAATAAGTATTAGCACAACAACATACCAGTAATTCAAGATAATGAACATATGTATGACCCTCGAAAGATACCTAGTGTCCCTTTGAAATTCTTCCCTCCTGTTCTACCTCCCCAGCCAACCACTGATTTGATTTGTCACTATCACTGCATTTCCATTTTCTAATATTTGTTTGAGATGGGGCCTTACTGTGTTGCCCAGGATAGGCTCAAACTCCTGGATTCAAGTGATCCTCCTGCTTCAGCCTCCCGAGTAGCTGAAACTAGAGATGCAAGTCATGGTGCCTGGCTCATTCTATAGAAATTTTATGAATGAAATAATTCAATATATACTTTCTCTTTTGTTTGGTTTCATACACACAGAATAAAATTTTTGAGAGTCATTCACGTTGCAGCAGCATGCACCACAACAGTTCATTTTACTTTATTGCTGAGTATTACTTATACTACAGTTTGCTTATCCATTCCTCTGTTGATGGGCACTTGGGTATTTCCAGTTTAGGGGTCTTATAAATAGAGCTCTTGCAGGTATTTAAGTAGACATATGCTTTCCATTTATTCTGGATAAATACCTGGAATGGAATGATCATATGGCAGGTATTCATTTAACTTTTTAATAAACTGAAAAACTGTATTCCGGAGTATTTGTATAATTTTATATTGCTATTCTCTGTGTATGAGTTCCAGATCCTCCACATCCTAATCAACACTTGCCATATAGTTTGATTTTTTTATTTTTATCATTCCAATAGATATGATTTCTCATTGTAGTTTTAATTTGCATTTCATTACTAATGAAGCTGAGCATCTTCTAATGTGCTTACTTTTCACTTACAAATTTTCTTTAATCTAGTTCCTGTTTAAATCTTTTACCTGCTCCTTTATATTGAACTATTTCCTTACTGTTGAGTTGTAAGAGTTTTCTTTTTTAAATATTCTGGATATAAATCCTTTATCAGATATATGATTTTTCAAATATTTTCTCCCAGTCTTTTTATCCTCTTAATGTCACTTAGGAAGCAGAAACAGTGCCTTTTTTTTTTTTGGAACCGAGGATTGAACTCAAAGGCACTCTACCACTGAGTCACATCCCCAGCCCTATTTTGTATTTTATTTAGAGACAGGGTCTCACTGAGTTGCTTAGTGCCTTGCCCTTGCTGGGGTTGGCTTTGAACCCACGATCATCCTGCCTCAGCCTCCCAAGTGGCTGGGATTACAGGTGTGTACCACCATGTGTACCGGCGAAACAGTGCCTTTTAAAAACCAAAAATTTTAATTTTGGTAAATCCAATTTATTAAATTTTTTAATGTATACTGCTTTCAATGTTGTACGTAAGAAATCTTCAACAGACCCCATGAGTGTTTTCTTCTACTGTAAGTTGTTTCACAGTTCACTGATGCTCTGATCATTTTTCAATTATTATTCTCTTTTCTCTCCTGTTTTAGATAGTTTCTATTATATTCTTCAAGTTCACTAGTCTTTTCTTGGACTGTGATCTACAATGTCTGATCTGCTATTAATCCCACCCATTATATTTTTATGGTTGATATTATAGTTTTCATCTCTAGAAGTATGACTTGTTTTTATATCTTCTATATCTTTAACGTTTTGAACATATGTAATGTAATCATAATAATTATTTTCTATACTTTATCTTCTAATTCTAATGTATGTGTCAATTACAGGCTAGTTTTGATTGATTTATCTCTTAGTTATAGTGGTATTTTTGTTTGTTTGTTTCTTTTCCTGCTTAGTAATTTTTTTGTTACATGCCAGACATTACTAATTTTACCTTGAAGGGTACAGGGTATGTTTGTATTACTGTATTCTTGAACTTTATCCTGGGATGTTTTTAAGTTACTGTTTTGGTTTGGATGAGGGGCTCCCCCAAAGCTCCTTGTGTTTATTCTGGGATATTCAGAGGCGAAATGATTGTATTTAATCAGTCCATCCTAGTTTGATGGACTGACTGGTTAGTAACTGCAGGCAGGTAGGGCATGGCCGGAGGTGTGGTGGTCACTGGGGGCATGCCTTAGAAGGGTTGTCCTTTCCTGCAGCCTCTTCTCTGCCCCTCTGTTTCCAGGCCACCATGTGGTGAGCTGTTTTCACCTTCCTGCCCTTCAGCCATGATGTGCTGCCTAGCTTTGGGCCCAGAGCAATAGACCTGACAGTTTCTGGATGAGACCTCTGAAACTGGAGTCCCAAATAAACTCTTCCCCCTCCAAATTGTTCTTGTCTTGTATTTTGGTCAGCAACACAAAGTTGATTAAAACAGTTACTTAGAGGGGCTGGGGATATAGCTCAGTTGGTAGAGTGCTTGCCTTGCAAGCGCTAAAGCTCTGGGTTCAATCCCCAGCAGTGCAAAAGGAAAAGAAAAAAGTTACTTAGAAATGATCTTTCTGAATCTTGCTTTTAAAATGTCAGGTGGGACGTGGCAGTGTTCTATCTATGCCTAATTAGCCTCATTATTGAGGCAAAACCCTGTGAATTTAATACTAAATGCCACTGAATCTAGCTGAAGGGAAAAGGTGCCATTCCCAGTGCTGTGGGCTCACCAGGCATTATTTCTTCCAATCCTTTTAGTAGAATTTGTAGTAATAAGTACTCAGATAAATAATCCAGGGAAATACTTGCAGAAACTCTGTGTCTCTCTCTCCTCTCCAGTAACCTATCCCATGATCTCTAGCTACCTTGGTCTCCCTAGGCTGTCAGTCTCTGTCCCACATCCTCAACTCATTGAGTCCACCAAGCTCTATCCCTGTCTTTGCGCTGAGGCCTCAAAACTGTCTCAAGTAAGCTGCAGCAGTCACACGGCTCACTCATTTGTTTCTTGCCTTCCGGGGATCATAGTCCTTTTTTGCCTGTTTCCTAGTATTTCAAATCATTCTTCCATATATTTTGTCCATTTCTCAGTTATTTCATGTAGGAAAGTAAACATGGCCCCTGTTACTCCATTTTGTTTGAAAATAGAAGTCTCTATCTTGCTATTTTTGAGCATGAAATTTTCCATCAGTAAAACATACTAAGATAAAAATAAGATAGAGAAAAAAGACCCTTTGAAAGAGTCCTTTGTTTCTCAAAACTACTCTACTCTTCTGTCCTCCACACTGCTGAAACTGTTCTTGAGTGACCTCCAATGCACAGTTCTTAGTCCTCATTTCATTCACTCCGTTTGTGACACAATCACTCCTCCTTGAAACATTTTCTTCCTTTCTCATCCAAGATACTGCACGAAGCCTCCTGGCTTTCCACTCTCTTCATCTCTTTTGTTCTATCCTCCTCTGCTTTCCAACCTCTAAAGGTTATAATGTCCCATGAATGGTCTTCAGATCTTTCCTCTGTTCATACTCCCTCCTCATTTCATTCGATCTCAGGATACCGCATGCCATCTGTTCACTCACTTAGACTCAGCTCTGATCATTCCCATATATGTGTGGGAATGTGTGTGTGTGTGTGTGCGCGCGCGTGCGTGTGTATATATATGTGCGTATATATATACACACACGCACACGTGTATATATATACGCACATATATATATAAATTTCTACTTGTTACTTCCACAAGGATTTTTAATAGGCATCTCAAATATAGCATGTCCCTGTCCCCTACTTCTTGAATTTTCCCCTCCAACCTGGTCTCTTTCCTCAGGGTTCCCCATCTCAGTAAATGATAATAGCATTCATTTAGTTACTTTTTCTCTTTTGTTCATAACCCATATACAGGCTATCTGCAAATGTGGGGAGCTGTATCTTTAAAATGGAACCACTTCTTGACAATCCTAGGGTCGATACCCCGTTCTAAGCTATCTTCATCTTTCTCCTAGACACTAAAGTAGCCTCTTAAGTGGTTTCTTTATAACATATTCTCCACACAACAGCCATAGTGTTACTTCTAGATATGTCATACCAGTTGGCGGTTTTGCAGAAATGCAATTCTAAAATTGATGCAATTCTAAAATTCATATGGAATTTCAAGGGATTCTGAGTAGCTAGCACA
Source organism: Glaucomys volans (assembly GCA_020662805.1). Lineage (NCBI taxonomy): Eukaryota > Metazoa > Chordata > Mammalia > Rodentia > Sciuridae > Glaucomys > Glaucomys volans. The sequence continues at coordinate 270,136 of JAJEJO010000548.1, forward strand.
ATCTTGAAAAAGAAGAGCAGTTGGAGGACTCATACTTCTCAATTTCTACACGTTCTATAAAGCTCCAAATCATCAGGACTGTATGGTACTAGCATAAGTATAAACATACAGATCAAATAAATAGAATGTGGATTCCAGAAGTAAACCTACGCATCAATAGTCAATTGATTTTTTCCCATATTTTTATTGGCACATTATAGTTGTACATAATGGTGGGATTTGTTACATACTAGTATATGTACACAATATAACACTATAATTTGGTCAACATTATTCCCCAGCACTTCCCCCTCTCTCCCCTCCTTCCTCGTCTCTTTCCTGTTCTGCTGATCTCCCTTTGATTTGCATGGACTCCACACACACACACACACACCTTTGTTTTCCTTTTTCCTCTCCAGCTTCCACACATGAGAGAAAACATGTCCCCTACTTCTTGAATTTTCCCTCCAACCTGGTATCTTTCCTCAGGGTTCCCCATCTCAGTAAATGATACAAACAAACAAAAAAAGCAAACTCAAAAGTTAAAAGGTATAATCCAATTAGAAACGGGCAAGGTTCCTTGACCTTCTAGTTTGGCTTATTTCACTTACCATAATGTTTTCAAGTCCCATCCATTTTCCTGGTTAATTGGTTTTTTTGACAAGGGCACAAAAACAATTCATTAGTGGAAGAATAGTCTTTTCAACAAAAGATGTTGGGGCAACTGGACACATGAAAAATAACATATTTGGACCCTACCTCACACCTTTTATAAAAATTAACTCAAAGTGGAACAAAGGCCCAAATATGAGAGCTAAAACTATAAAACTCTTACAAGGAAACATAGATGTAAGTCCTTATGCCCTTGGATTAGACAATGATTTCTTAGCTATGTCACCAAATCAATCAAAGAAAAAATAGACAAATTAGAATTCATCAAAATTAAAAACTTGATGGATATGATCAAGGAATTGAAAAATCAGAAAAAATATTTGGAAGTCACATATTTAATGAGAGTCAAGTATAAAGAATACATAAGAAACTCTCAGAACTCAACAGTTTAGCGGAGTGTGGTGGTGAACACCTGTAATCCCACAGCTCAGGAGGCTGAGGCAGGAGGATCTCAAGTTCAAAGCCAGTCTCAGAAATTTAGTAAGACCCTGAGCAAATGAGATTCTGTCTCAAAATAAAAAATAAAAGGGTAGGGATGTGGCTCAGTGGTTACATGCCACTGAGTTCAAACCCTGGCACCTAAAAAAACAAACAAACAAAAAAAGCAAACTCAAAAGTTAAAAGGTATAATCCAATTAGAAACGGGCAAAGGATTTTACCCGAGTTTGTACTATTTTATGCTGCTACAACAACAGATTGGGTAATTAATAATGGACAGAAGCATAATGGTTCACAGTTCTAGAAGTTAGAAAGTCCAAGATTTGAGTGATGAGAATCTGGTAAGGGCCTTCTTGTTACATTCTTCCATGGTAGAAGGGCAAAGGGAAGCTGAGATAGCAAGAAGATGCCCGACTTGTCCTTTTATAAGGAACTCACTCCTATAGTAACGACATTCATCCATTCATGATGGCTGAGCCCTCATGGCCTCATCTCTTAGACGTCCCACCTTCCAACACTGCCACACTGAGGATCAGATCTCCATCCAATTCATAAACTTTGGGGGACATATTCAAATCACAGCACATTTGAATAGACATTTTTCCATAGACATACAAGTGACAAACACATGAAAAGATGCTTCATTAGGTATTGGGTAAATGCAAATCAAAACAACAATGGGATAAGCTCTCTACATGCTAGGTGGCCATGATTAAAATACAAAAAATATGAGTGTTGATGAGGATGTGGAGAAATTGGAATCCCTACACATTGCTGGTAGGGAAACTTTTAGAAAACAGTCACAGCTCCTTAAAAGATGAAGCATAAAGTTCCCATAGGACCCAGCAATTCTACTCCTAAAACACATACTCATAGAAAACCTTGTGCACAAATTTTGATATCACCATTATTCATAATAGCCAGTGGTGGAAATGGTCCAAATATTCATCAATTCATTAATGGATAAACAAAATGTAATAAATGTATGTAATGAAATATTATTTAGATATAATAAGGAATTAAACACTGACAATACTGTAATCTACCAGTTCTGAAAACATGCTAAGTGAAAGAGGCCAGACACACGAGGTCACATGCTACATGATTCCATTTATATGAAATGTCCAGAATGGGTAAGTCCACAGAGACGGGAAGTAGACTAGTGGTTTCCAGGGCCTGAAAGAGAGTGGGGAGTGACCTGTTGATGGGTCTGCTGAAAGGTTTCTTTTGGGGGTGATGAAATGTTCTGGAACTATACAGTAGTGAAGGTTGTACAAATCTGGAGCATGAAAACCACTGAATTGTACACTTTTAAAGGACAAATTTTTTTTTTTAACCAGGGATTGAACTCAGGGAGGCGTGTGCCACCACATCCAGCTTAAAGGACAAATTTTGTGGTATGTGAAATATCTCATTTAAAATATAAAAGCCAGTGTGAGAAGCCATTCTTATTTAGCAGAATCAGACTAGGTCGAGCCATGGGATGCAGAGGCCTGGCTTCTAGGAACTGCAAGAAGCATGTGTCGCTGCATGGGAGTGGTTACCTGTCTCCTTCTGGAATTTTCCCCTTAGGAGAATGGCTCCCCCAACTCCACCCTATCCTGTCTATCACAGAAGCTCCTCCCAGTCCTTGCCTCATTTACCTGTACATTATAAACAAAAGAGAGTTGGGTGAGTTGTTATAAGAGGCCAGAGCTGGTATGGTCAGACCTGTCATTTCCCCTCTTATTTAAAAAGAGTACTGGCTCTTGTGTGTTTATTGAGTAGATAAATTTTTTGTGTAACAGAAGCTCTGCCAACATCCTCCTCTGACAGTTAACCCTTTTCTCCTCCACGCGAGACGTGGCAGAAAGGACCCCCACAAGCCAGATCTTTTTATATCCATATACAAAATGTCCAGTGACTTTCCATCACACTTACAATAAAATCCAAAGTCCTTCCTTAGCCTGTAAGATTACAAATGATCCAGCCCCTGACTTTCTGTGCCACAGCTTTGCCTACCACTCCTCCCGTCCTCACTGTGTCCCAGCCACTCTGCTCTCCCTGCTGGTCCTGGGCCTAACCCTGCCTAAGGCCTTTGCATTTTCTGTCTCTATTTGAAATGGTTCTTCTTTGCATGGCTCACTCCCTTACTTTAACCTGGGACCTTGTCAATGGTCACATACTCTGAAAGGCCTTTCCCTATCATTCTATTCGAAATACTAGCATCCTCATTCTCTAGCCCTTTACCCTACAGGACTTTTTTTCTCCCTAGTTTACCATTACCTGCCATTGTATAATTTATCCATTTGTTTATCGTCTGCCTCTCACTAGAATATAAACTTTATGAGGGAAGGGACTTTAATATTGTTCACTTTTGTATTCCATACTAATTTTCTGTGCATGAGATCTAATAGTTGTGTAGAATTGATTTGTGGAGTAAAATGAAGAGGAGAATAAACACATTGGAATGAAAAATAATATTTTCATTACAAAATGACTTTAGGTGCTTCTATTTTTAAGGAAGCATAGCACAATTCATATCAGCTAGAAAATAAGATTCATGTCCAGTTATAATGGATGCTAGAGAAGGGAGAAAAGATTCGAAACCTCAAAACATGCATCAACACTAAGGGATGAATGACCTCATGTAACATCCATTGTTTAGCAGGACGCATTGATAAGATTTTGGATTTGCAAAGCTGAGATGGGTATGTGAGGCTAAACTCCTCTGTATATTGAAAAGTAAAAATTTAATTTCCTTGGAAAGTCTGAAGGCAAAAACACCAGGAAATAAAAAATTGGGGCTCCATATGAGTTGTAAAGGGAAAACAAGCAACACAGGAAGCAGCCAAAGCTGGAGAAAAAGTCTGATAAGAATCTAGCCAAGATAAGGCAAAGGTCCTGCGAGAAACTGAGATGATGAGTTAGGCAAGAAGTCAGAGCCACTGTCCCTGGGAAGTGGCAGAAATCTTGGAAACTCAATCCCAATTTTACCCCCAAAGTGACCTCAGTTGACATATCTCAGGAATGAAAAGAGCAATGTTTAAAAAGAACCTGAATATTCTCTTTTCCCCGATGAAGAAGCTAATGAAAATAAATAATCACAAGGCTTCCCCTTAAAAAAAAAAAAATCAGAATTTTGATGTGAAATTCCCTCTCTGTAGCGACTGGGCTTTGAACCAATGTTAGTAACACAAGGAGGCTTCCACCTCAGAAAGGATACCGGTTTAGACATCCCACCTTTAAATAAAACAAAAATGTCAAGGGTAGAGTCCTACTTAGTTGTATCCTTGGCTTTTCCTGTTAGGATTTATCAAGATACTTCATTCCCTGGACAGGACATCAATTAGTACACCCTTGGTTTGAAAAAAATACATTTGAAAATACTGTTTTGATTCTTTTCTATGAACATGTCCAAAACTAAATACACTGGACAACAAGGAATAATCAATTTAAATCTGCATTGTTTGCCACTTGGGGGAGAGAGCTCAAATCAGTGATATGTTCATGATCCCACTCCTAACATTTGGTTAAGGAAATATCTTGTAATGAAGGAAGGTCGAGGTGACCACTGCTCCCCATCAAAGGTTAGCCATCCTGAACTGGATGATACTCAAATGAATGTTATTCCAAATTCCACAACCTTTATATGTGCAGCAATAGCCTGGAGTCAAAAATAAAAAAACAGTTGAAAGAGTTTATCATTCTTAAATTATGACTCTCCTTTCCATATATTTCTCAAAACAACAGAGCAAAGCAGAAATCAAGAAGCAAAAACATAACTCAGATCTGCAGCCAACTGTCTATTATTTCACAATCTGCCCACACCTTTAATAAACATGAAAGGTTACAACGAGCTATAGTGAGATACTACACAAAACAGACCAGAAGAAACCCTCAAATATCCAGCCTTCATCTTTCTTCTACAGGAAATTTACTTTTCTTCATGACTATAAATGCCTCACAAGACAGTTAAAATCAGGCATGATGTCATGGGATGACCAAATGACTTTTTCAGGATTAGTACTTGTCTGATGAACACATGGCCCACATATCAGAAAAAGTAAAAAGTATCTGTTATTATTGGGGATCAATATTAAAGGTTATTTGAATATTAGAAATTATATTGATATTTAAGCAATAAGACATATTTAGGGTTGAATGTGAATGCATATTTCTTTGGATCTTTTTAAAACATCTGTATGTGATAATAATTACGGTAAGGTTGGATCGAAGCAACATCTCTCTTGTCCACAGCAACAACCTCAGAAGAGAAAGAGAATCTTGGTGAGCAGAACATCAGCAGCAGAGGCTGCACTTTCTCATGTATACATATGAAGCAAATGAATGGAGGCTCTGACTTGGAACCAACTAACCTTACTGTGCTTAAAATGGTAGCTTAGGGCAAACTCAAAGGTTCAACATCAATTAATCTGTTTTGGGGGCTGTATATGCTAAAAGATTTTCATTCTGTTTTGAAACAAAACAAAAAAGACCTTAAACTAAAGAGAATATGCCCTGATGCTGTTACAGAGGAAACTTGTGAATTAGAATGGGGGAGGATAGGGAATGTAAGGGTGTATGCATAGGATTGCAATTTTAAATGTTATGAAAACAACATTGGAGCAAAACATTTCTGGGAATGTGATAGTTTTATGTGTCGACTTGATCAGACTGTAGTACCTGATTATTGAATCAAACACTAAGTGTTACTGTGAAGGAAGTTTGGAGATACAGTTAACATGATTATAGGAGCCATATCCACATACCTTGACTCTAAGTAAAAGACCACCCTCAATAATATGGGCAGGCCTTGTCTACTCAGTTAAAAGGCTTAAACAAAATTAGGACTTCCTGAAAGAAGAATAAATTCTGCCTCAAGATTCTAACATCACTTCTACCTTAAAGTTTCCAGTCTGCCTACCCTACAGATTTCGGATTTTGGTGAGCAGAACATCTGCCAGTCCCCACAACTGTATATGTCAAATTCTTGAAATCTCTTAGTATCTTTATCTGTGTGTATTTTTTTCCATGGATGAATATACATGTATACTAATATAGGCACGCCTATACACACACATAACTATCTAGTATATGCATATACTTCTACATATATGGTGTATATGTATATATGCATGCATATGCACAAGTATGTACATTAATGTATGCACACATGCACACAAACACACACATCTCATACTGGTTGTTTCTCTGGGGAACCCTGACAGAGTAAGAGTGTTCTGGGCAGAGAACATAAAAGCAAAAGCACCGTGTGCTAGATGCTGTTCTAGACATTGCCAAACAATTGTGAGCAAGACAGATGTGGTTCCTACAATCCTAAAGTTAGAGAACAATGAGAGGTACTGCTGCTTGACCCATCTGTATGGTCCCAGACCCTCTGGCCCTTCCCATATTCACTTACTTTACTAACAATCCCTACCCCAGTTACTGTTTCAACTCTTCTTTTTTTTTGGATGGGGGGAGCAGGTACCAGGGATTGAATTTAGGGGCACTCAACCACTAAGCCACATCCCCAGCCCTATTTTGTTTTATTTAGAGACAGGGTCACATTGAGTTGCTTAGAGCCTCACTTTTGCTGAGTCAACTCTTCTTTTTACTGGCATTTCTAATAACATCAGCCTTGCATTACACTTCCCTCAGTATTATTTCTATCAATTCACTTTCCATGATTGTGAAGTTTAGGAACTATGCTCACACACCTTCAAATTACCTTCACAAAAACTGTTAAGTGGAAAAGACAGGAAATATCCTTATTTCACCGTTGGGGTAAATTAACTTGGATGAGATTACAAAGGTAACAAACGGTAGAGTGGGGTCTCAGACCCGAATCCCACCTTTCCATTCAACAACAATACATTTTTTGAAAAAGTAATTTATGGTCTCCTTTAATTGCTCCCCTCCCAGCCACCATTCACTCCTTGGCTCATTTCAGTCTGAAAATATCAGAAAAATAAGGGTTGCGGCCCAAGTGTAACAAAATACAAAATTACCTAGGAACCACCTGTTAAAGAAAGTGTGCATGAGCTGGGCAGGGTGGCACATGCCTATAATCCCAGAGACTAGGGCGGCTGAAGCAGAAGGCTCACAAATTCGAGGCCAGCCTCAGCAATTTAGCAAGACCCTGTTTCCAAAAAAGGAAAAAAGGAAAGAAAAGAAAAGAAAAACCATACACATTAAGAGGGATGGAGCTCAGTGTTAAAGCGTCCCTAGTACAAACAAAAACAAAAACAAAAAACACTGTGCACGGGTTTCCGGGTAAAATATTTGGGCAACCTACTCGTGCGGTCTTCTAATTTCCCACTAAAATCTCTGTGAAGCTATTAATAAAATAATAATAAAATCACCAGATCAACAAAACCCAGGATTGCCGGCCTGTCCCACTCTGGGGAAGATCTCTGACAAACCCAAAGACATTACTTAATGGCAAGAGCAAGCGGCTAACCCGGCTTGCAGGAAAGCGAAGCGCAAGGGCCTCCCTCCCACTTCAGAAAAGCAAGGTCTGTGCACACCAGAAAACCAGACAGAAATCCCCCTGCTGTGGCATGCTGCTTTTTTCCCTCACAACAATAAAAATTATTCCCAATACCTTCCCAAGACGCCCTCAACCTCTTTCCACCTTAAGCTCTTCTGACTCCCCTAGCCACTAAAACTCAGGCTACGCCCCGGCAGGAAGTAGGGTAGCGCGGGCCGCGGCACGATGCATCCTGGGGGTTGTAGTCCGCGCGGAGAACGCGCAGGCGCAGGGGCGAAGAGAGCGGGTGGGGGCGGAAGCAGAGCCCGATGGGATTGTAGTTTTTTATAAAAGGTGTCAGAAAACCGGGAAGTAGGGTTGGAGATCTCTTTTCACACAGCAGAATGATCTGGACGAGTACCGGATCACAGGGAGACTTGGTTTGGGAACACCGTGTGACGGCCTCCGTCTAGCTGTAGATCTGAAATGGACTGAGATAGCCCCCAGGTGGACAGAACGAGGCGGAGGACAATCCATGCAGTCTGTTTATAAATGGGCTGTGGAGCAGTGACAAAATACTGTAGAATTAAGGAAGACAAGTCGTCCCAAAGAGAGAAAATGCACATCTGAATATCATTCCCCTCATGAATATAAGCACGGTTTTGAAAATTACTGGCCTCTTAAAAAAATACAAACAAAAACAAAACAAACAAAAAAACACACCACCAACATAAATTATGTGTATGATATGCAGACTAATGAAAGGATGGCACAGCCTGGGAGCATATATAGCAAAATATTAAGATTAATTTTCTTTGGATGAGGGAATTACATTTTTTACACTCTCATGTATTTTCTTGTTCACAAGAACAAGTACCATTTTGGAATGTAAAACACTTCAAGTAGAAAGAAAAGCACATAGAGCAATTTTTACACACCCTTAGTCATATTTACTTTAGATCCTTCCTGCCTCCCTCCCTTCCTATCTTCTCCCTCCCTCTTTCTTTCAAGAAGGAGGAGGAAGCCGGGCGTGGTGGCGCACGCCTGTAATCCAAGCGACTTGGGAGGCTGAGTCAGGAGGATCGCGAGTTCAAAGTCAGCCTCAGCAACTTAGCGAGGCCCTAAGCAACTCAGTGAGACCCTGTCTCTAAATAAAATACAAAATAGGGCTGGGGATGTGGCTCAGTGGCCGAG
>JAJEJO010000548.1:280793-309619 GCA_020662805.1 Glaucomys volans
TAGAAGTTTATAAAATTTGTTTCTTCAAAGAAGCATGTTTAGTTTAATTATTTTCTCATTTTCTTTTTCTATTTTATCAACTTCTCTTTCTATTCTCCCCCTTTTTTTTTTGCTTTTGCTTAATTTACTTTTTCTAGTTCCTTTAAGTGGAAATCCGGATCTTTGGTTTAAGATCTTTCTTCTTTTCTAACACAAGCATTTAGTAGCATAACTTTCCCTTAGTCATTGCTGGAAGCACCCTATTAATTTTGATACATTGCATTTTCATGTTCATTCACTTAAAATTATTTTGCAATATTCCTTATTCTTTGACAAATTGGTTACTTAAGGTTTTTCACTTAATTTATAAATCGTTTTAAGAAATTATACATTCTTTTATGTATTTGCTATAGAAGTTTAGCTTACTCTAATACACGCACTGTCTCTTTTTATCAAGTTACCACCGAGGTTATTAGATTAAATCCTCAAACTTTTAAAAAGATTATATGTGACATGTTCTGAGATCATAAATTTGAGGAAAAGTAACTAAATCTTCACATGCAATATCTGAATACAAAATTTTGAGTTTTGCTTCATTATTTTAGACCTGTCTCTATTTTATTCCTTTGTTGGTAAACCATTTTTAATTTTCCAAATCAGTACTATCAGGACGCTTTTCTTTATCCTTGAAATTCAGGCATTTTATAAGGATATGTAAAGGTAGAGTTTGTCATTAATTTTTCATGGAAAACTGTCTGGCCTTTTGATCTGTAGGAATGTGTCTTTTTTCAGACTGAGTCTGAAATTTATTGATGCAGAGAACACTGAGTCTTTAAAGGAAAAATATCCCTGTTAAACTATAGAACAGACAAACTCATAAACAACTTATGATCCAGATAAAGGAACAAAAGGGACAGAAAAGGACCAAAATGTAAGGATGCACTAAATAGCCTATAAATTACTTTCTAACATTCCAGTTCCCTATAGGTTTTCTGGAATGCAGCAAACCGGAAACACGACTTCAATAGAAAGAGACCATTAATTTCAGGAGGCTAGGGCCTAACATTTGATTGGATCATGACCCTCTGGGCCAATCACCTGATTGACCCCTCATCTGCCAGAGATGTTTATGTAAGCTAAAACCTACCAGTCTAGACCCCCTAATAGGAAAACACAATCTTGCTCAATATTTCTCAGTCCCAAGGGAAGTTCGCCCCTTTGGTTCACATGTTCACCACCAATTTTGTACCCAAACAAAAAACCTGACCTTAAGTCCTAGCAGCATGTATCACTCTAGAGGTTGCTTGTATTCTGCTCTGAGAGCGCATACCTTACCTTTCACTTTCCAATAACGCTCATCCTCTCTTTGCTAAGACCTGCTCACACTTAAATTGTCTTCTTCAATGGAGTCAAGAACTTGGAAAGTTTGAATAGGAGTGTCTTCTGACTCTAGAGAGACTTCATTGGAACCCCCATCTGGTGACGAAATCATCTATCAGATCCTTATTTTTTCCTTCTTTTCCACTAATAGGGAATTTTGAAGCCTTATTTTGTTTATTTATTTATTTTAAATATTTTTAGTTGTAGATGGACACAGTACCTTTATTTAATTCATTCACTTTTATGTGGTGCTGAGAATTAAACCCAGTGCTGCCCTCAAACTTTCCTAATCAGAATCCCAAGATACCATTCTTTTTCCCTCTATCACCTTAGATTAGTTTTGCCTGTCCTTGAACTTCACAGAATCAAATAAAATATACATTTTATGTGTTATTTATACACGATATTTGAAAAATTTTTTCAAGTCGTTATTCGTAGCTATACTACATTGCTATGTAGCATTCTGTTGAATCAACATATCACAATACATTTGTCCATTTTGCTCTCAGTGGACATTTGGGTTCTATATGTTTTTTGTTTACTCTGTGTAAAGCTATGCCATTCTTCTATTCCCAATAAATATAAATAGTCATTCCTCTTAGTTAAATATCCAGTATTGAAATTGCTGAATTATAGCGTATAATAAATCCAACTTTAAATTCAATTGCTGCTGCTGTTGTTCTTGTTCTCTGTTTTACTTACATTCTTGTTGAATTTCAACCAGTTCTAATCTAGACCCACAGTTTTGTTTTGGAGGTTAATACATATGTAAATGACTGAATTTCATGCAAATTATTTCAAACTGCTCTGATTAAGTGGAAAATTCCTCACAGATTCAAACAATTTTTTTTTTTTTTTTTGGTCTCTAAAGTTACAGTGAGGGGCGGGGGTTGTGTCTCAGTGGTAGAGTACTTCCCTTAGCACATGTGAGGCACTGGGTCCTGTTCTCAGCACCACATAAAAATAAATAAACAAAATAAAGGTATTGTGTCCATCTGTAAATAAAAAGATATTTTCAAAAATAAAGTGACATCTCATCTTCTTGTAAATTTTCATTAGCCTTTGGATTTGGTTAACTGAACTGTCTTCAGTCAGGACCCAATATTTGTCTTCCTTTGCCTGTCCTATTAATGCTGATGCTTCCTAGTGTTTCTTCCTTGGCTTTCTTTTGTGGCTACTCTTAATTCTTCTCCAGAAAATCTCAACCACTGCCTTGGATTTTACTAAACATTGATGAACATGTACTGAACATCACCAATATTGATTTTCTTGCATGCATATCTACCTGCCTTCAGAAGGGAACGCCTATCTTCATATTTTACAGGTTTGCCAACTTTTCTGACTTATCAAACCAATGTTACTATGTTTGCCGCTTGTTCTTCTCGTTGACCTGGTTTGACCTGGTTCATTAAAAACCAGTTATCCAACCTGGTGTGATGGTGTATACCTTTAATCCCAATGACTTGGGAGACTCAGGAAGCTGAGGCAGGAGGATCATGGGTTCAAAGGCAGTCTCAGCAACTTAGCAAGACCCTAAGCAACTCAGTGAGACCCTGTCTCTAAATACAGTATAGAAAAGGACTAAGTCAATAAGGGATGGGGGAGGGAAGAATAGAAGTTCATTGGGTTAAACAAAGGGGAATGAAGGGAAGGAAGAAGGAATGGGAATAAAACGACATTAGAATGAATAAGACATAACTTTCCTACGTTTGTATATGAATACATGTCCAGTGTAATTCCACATCATATACAACCACAAGAATGAGAAGTTATACTCCATGCATGTATAATATGTCAAAATACATTTTACTGTCATGTATAACTAAAAATAACAAGTAAAAAATTTTTCAAATAAAAAAGGGGTCAGGATGTGGCTCAGTGGTTAAGTGCTCCTGGGTTCAATCCCCAGTACCAAAAACCAAAACCAAAACCAAATATAACCCAACAGTTATCCAAGCCATCAATCCCAGAAAGGTTCCATGTTTCTCTCCTTCACAATTCTCATCCACGAAGTTCTATAAATTCCAATTCTTAAATGTCTCTGGATACTTTCCCTCCCTTTCCAGGTTCTACGATGGTCATCTTGGCTCAGAACCTTGCCAGTTATATTACACTAGCATTTCCTGACCTCTCTGCTGTACATTACTCAAATGTTCAACATCTCTGCCTAGGTGTGTCTTTAACCTGCCTACCTCTCCAGCTACCTCTTCTGCTGTCCCTATCTCATTTCCTAGACCCCAGGTTCACTAAACTGCTAGCAGTTCTTGGAATAATTACTCAGTAATTCCATGTCATTCTACAATTTGCTTACTCTGCCCTGAATATTGTGCTCCTATTCCTTTTCCCAGATAACTTTATATTCATTTCTTCACGGCTTCCCAGGGACTTAAGTTACCTTACTCCATGCTCACACCAAATTAAATTTGAACTAAATGTTCTTGTGTGTTTTATCTTTGTTAGTCTGCGGGAACCCATTGTTTCAATCAGTTCCTGAATTCAGTGCCTGGAATTTTAGTTATAAACAATGATTCACATTATGTTTGAATTCAAAAAACTACTAAATATACGTGAATTACTGTATAAGGTTTTCATTAATTCTTTGCAAAAATAAGATAACCAATCATAGTGTCCATCTCAAAAAAACAAAAGCTTTTCTTAGTTTTATCACTTTTTGGAAACCTAAAATAGGAGAAAAAGAAAATGCATTTGGTGTCACCATTTATATCTCAAGATAACAATTTTAGTCAGGTATTTTATAACCTCATACAATTCCTTAAAAAAAATCATGTATTTTGATTCCAAATATTTCTTAACTGGAGGTAATATAAATAGAATCTACTCTGTTATAAAATCAGCTAAATAAAGCTCTTAGTTTGGAAGTTGAAGATTAAATTGCATATATAAAGTTAGGAGGTTGAAGGTTATATACTTAAATTTAGAAGTTGGAGTTTGGACGTAGAAGATTATATTGCATGTATAAATGTCTTAATAATTTTTGACAAGAGGCCCTTTACCTTTTTTACATTGAATAGAAGGATTCACGAGAGAGAAAACCTACTACTTAAATAGAACGTGGTTAAATTGGTTTTATTGGGTCTGCGCTTTAACCTAATTAATGAGTTCCTGCCAGGGGAGGAGAGGAACAGATTCTGGTGGAGCAACTGCTTGGGAATTTGAGTCCACAATTAAGGGATATATAGTTGGAGCCAAAGGATAAAGCTATAACTCAGATTTATATAAAAACCTAGGAAATTCAGAGAAGAAAAAAACTGAAATTTTCTAAAACTTAGGTACAAACAAGGAACTGTGCCGTCCTGGACAGAGCATCTGGTTTGTGATTTTTACTTCTTCAGTTATTTAAAATTCTACTGTTGGGGCCTAAGGATGTAGCATAGTGGTAGAGCCCTTGCCTAGCATATGGGAAGCCCTGGGTCCAATCCCCATGGGATGAAAAAATTAAATACTCTTAGATTTGACTATTAGCAATATTTGCATAATTGATATTATCTTTATACTATTGTTTTATTTGAATTTATTAAATTATTAGATTGATTAAGAAAACAATAATGCATAATAAATAATAACTGAAAATAGTAACGGTCAACTCTCAACTATCCATACCAAAGGAGGGACAGGCTGGGTTCAAATCATTGGAAACTATTAATCCCTCTGGGGAGGCAGAAACTGTGGTCATGCTTCTAGTGGCAATGGCACTGTGCTTCTGATTCAAGTGTCAACAGGCTTCTGAATGGCAGGGAACATTGAACGGTTCTGTCACATTGAACTTATCTAGTGAAAAAAAAATTTTGCATAAAACAATCACATTTTGACTAAACAAGAGCAAGATTTTGGTTTATAAATACTATTTTTAAGGTGACTTTTGCTTTTGAAAGTTCATCAAACACAGAGCACAGACCATGGACTGGAGTTATATGCTGAAGGCTGTGGAAATGGGACTCCCTGCTGTGCATCTCAGACCCACTGGGTGAGGTACTAGGACAAGAGACCCAAGAACCCTTCTTGTGTGTGCATCAATTTTCTCAGCCAGTGCACACTTAGAAGACAAGGGTTATCCTGTTCACATGATTTTTTTCTTTTGTTTTTTTTTAAATTAATTATCTTTTTATTTTTACAGACTGCATTTTGATTCATTGCACACAAATGGGGTACAACTTTTCATTTCTATGGTTGTGCACGATGAAAATTCATACCATTCATGTAATCATACATGTACATAGGGTAATGATGTCAGTCTCATTCCACCATTTTTCATACCCTTCCCCCTAATTTACCTCTATGTAATCTAAAGTTCCTCCATTCTTCTGTCACCCCCCCACCACCACCACCACCATTATACATCACCATCCACTTATCAGGGATAACATTCGGCCTTTGGTTTTCTGGGTTTGGCTTATTTCACTTAGCATGATATTCTTCAATTCCATCCATTTATCTGCAAATGCCATAATAGTATTCTTCTTTATGGCTAATAATATTCCATTCTGAATATATAGCACAGTTTCTTTATCCATTCATCTGTTGAAGGGCATCTAGGTTTGTACCACAATCTAGCCATTATGAATTGAACTGCATAAACATTGATGTGGCTGTGTTACTGTACTATGCTAATTTTAAGTCCTTTGGGTATAAACCAAGGAGTGGATAGCTGGGTCAAAAGGTGGGTTCATTCCAAGTTTTCTGAGGATTCTTCACACTGCTTTCCAGAGTGGCTGCAAAAATTTGCAACTCCACCAGCAATGTATGGCTGTGCCTTTTAAAGGACCATTTCCTCGAAAATGTTATGCCACAAATAGTAAATAGGGTATGCTCTCTGTCCTTGGAAACACATCTACATATACATATATACATATATGTAATATATATACATTACATATATAGACACTGAATATTGTTATGATGCTATTTAGCAAATCAATCAGGAATGACTATTCCAGTTTGGCAGAAGAAGAAACCAAGTTGCAGGGGGATTAAATAGCTTTCTTATTGTTAGTGTACCATAACGAATTATCTTTGGATGAAAGGCAAAGACTCATCTCTCTTAACTTGACGTCTGTCTTTTCTTTTCTCCTCCTAAGCTATTCAGTGTCTTAAATCCATGGCATCCCTTTCCCCCCAAGATATCACAGCACTCTGACTGCATTACTCAAACCTTTAAATCTGTGGCTAGTTATGTTTTCTTTCCTTGTTTACCTCTTACAAAACTAATCTTGCACTGTTTTATTTTTGTGCATTTTACAACTGAGTAGACTGCTTAACTAATGCTCCACGTTGACCTACGCTACCTGTAACCTCAGCAAACTACCTGACCAGCATTGGTGGCATCGGCAGGCTTCCCTCTGATGCCAACTTCCTTCCTCTTCTATTGAATTATATGTCTTCCAAAGGCAGTTGTGGTTGTCCCCAAATCCACTGGTGCCATTTGTACTTGTTAATGTGTAATTTAATTAAGTTTCACATTAAACAATAAAATAAGAGTCTGAAACAAAATATTCTTTTCACTTCTATGAAAACTAAATTGAGTTCTTTGGGAAAAGGCAAGAAAGTAAAATGGCTAAAACATGCTGTTGAGTTAGACTGTACTCAGAATGTTTTTTAAAAATATTAAAGTTTTCAACCCATTTTGAAGAAACATACATTGAGACTAAAGATGATATATATGGCGGTTCATGGAAATCAGCTAGCAGATCCATACAAAGAGAAAAGACCTTGACCTTACTTTTAAAAGATTGGCAAATGAATGTGCATTTACATGTTTTCAGTTAAAATGTTTAATATATGCTTTAATTTTTGTAACTCTCTACCAACTTTCATGATTAGACAATTACCAGTGCTGATCCCACTAATTAATTGAGTTTTTACTATATCCTTGTACATAATTGAAAACAATCTTTAGGAATTCATAAATTAGGATTGAAAGTTTCTCTCTAACTATATTGGATGGTTCATTTAATTCTTGTTTCCACACTTGACTTTGCTTCTCTTTCTAGGTAATTCTTTCTAGGTAAATTCTAAATGTAAACTCTAAAACAAAATTTGTAAAAATTAATCTTACTTTTTCTAACCTTGAGACACCCTCATGCTTCCCCAACTTGGTTTCTTCTTCTGCCAAACTGGAATAATCATTCCTGATTGATTGATTGATTTACTAAATAGCATCATAACAATATTCAGTGTATACATATGCAATATATATACTATATCTACATATACATATATGCATATATGTATATCTACATATATGTAATATATGTGCTATATATTACATATATGTAGATATGTATATGTAGATGTGTTCCCAAGGACAGGGAACACATCAGGGATAGATTACATTTATAAACTGAGAACCAATCTGAATGCAAATGAAGTAATAGCTTTGTTTCCATAATGTTCCAGTTTTTCAATCTACAGTCTTATGTCAAGAGCCTGAGCTTTAAACCTATCACAAATTAAGCCATTCAAAGGGGCTGATAGGTTCTGTATAAGACCAATGCAATTTCCAAATAGGAGCATAAATATCCAATCTACTCAACTTCACTAGCAATCTTAGAAATGCAAAATGATGAAGTGCCAAAGATGTGCAATGATGTTACATTTATAACATGATAAACTTTCCCCCGCCCAGTACTACAGATTGAACCCAGGGCCTCACAGGTGAGGCAGGTGCTTTACACATGTGAGGCATGTGTTGGGATAAAAGGAGTTTTATCCCAAGCTCCCAACTGTAAACTTTCAAAAGAATATGATATTCTATGTTAGAATGTGGGGAAAATGATCACTGTTCTCTTCTACACTGACAGTAGGAGAGTTTACTGATCATGTTTACAAGGAGATTCAGCATGATAGTAAATCTATAATCAATCTTCACCTCCAAAATTCTGCTTCTGGTTATTTATCCTGAAGAAATACCTCCCCATGGGCCTAAAGAAGCATGTATAAGGAATTTCATTATTTCATGGTTATGCTCATGAAAGATGGAAAATAACCTAAAAATTAGCAAAGACCTAAGCTGTGACACATCAATAGAATGAAATATGCTGCAGCAGGTAAAGAGGACAAGTTAAATCTAATGTAAAGAAAAAAAAAACCTCACCAGGACGTGTGACTTAGTAGGCAGGGGAGAACAGTAAGCTGTGGGATAGTGTGATGCTGGAGCTTGGATCTTAAATGTCCCCCCAAAGTTCATGTGATGAAGGCCTGGTCCCAGAGAGGTGCTGTTGGTAGATGGGGGAACCTTTAAGAGACGGGGCCAGGTGGGAGATCTTTGGGTCATTGGATGCATGTCCTTGAAGGGGACTGTGTCATCTCAATCTCTTCTCCTCTCTATCTCTCTGTCTCTCTGTCTCTCTTTCTTCCTCTCTCTCTTCCAGGCAATTAGGTGAGAAATTTCCTCCACCACACTTTCCCTCCATGATGTGCTGCCTCTTGACAGGACCAAGAGCAAATAGGGCCAACTGCTTATAAACTGGAACCTCCAAAACTATGAGCCAAAGTAATCTTTTCTCTCTATATTGTATCTCAGCTGTTCATTTTAGTAACAGAAAGCTAACTGACACTTCATGAAATGGTTTACATTTCTAAAAAGACTGTTTCACTTTCATGAACATTAATGCATGAAAATGCATTGAAAAAGGTCTAGAATGATCCACTTGAAACCAATGACAGCATCTATCCCAAGGAGAGGACTAGGATCGAGGTGGTAGTCAAGATGGATTTTGCTTATCTTATTGTTTCATTTTTATAATGGAAATTTTTCATTTTCATGTATTACTCAGATATTTTGAAAATTATAAATTTAAAAATTAGGAAACAAAGGGAGAAGTACTCACACAAACACAAAACACAAAAGAATGAATATAAATGGGCAATAATGGAGAAAAAAGTTCTAAAAATATTTTCAAAGAAAAATTTTCAAAAATAAATGATAGTTCTCTTCAGAGATGAATGATGAAACTATGAATGATTTATTTTTACTCCTCTTTCTATTATTTTTTGTTTTTCAAGTTTTCTATAATGAATATATATGAAGACATTTTTAAATGGCTAAGAAAAAAGCTAGAAAATCCTAGAATGATGCCATCTTTAATTCTTTTCTTGCGGGGCTGGGGATTGAACCCAGGGCTGAGACAAACACTCTACCAACTGAGCTATATCCCCAGCCCACTGCCATCTTTCATTCTTACGCTGCTAGAGAGCATATAGTCCATTTGGAGTCAGTCACCTTTTCATAACTTCAGGTGCCACATCTGCAGATTCAACTAAGTGCAGATCAAAATTATTTGGAAAACGACAGCAACAATTGTACTAAAAATGTACAGATTTTTTTCTTGCTGTTAAAATATACAGAATAACTATTCACATAGCATTTAGATTGCATTTGATATTATAAGTCATCCAGAGATTTTTTTAAAGCATATGGGAGAATGTGCAGAGGTTATACGCAAATATTATACCATTTTATATAAGGGACTTGAGCTTTTGAGGATTTTGGTATCTGTAGAATTCCTGAAACTAATCTCCCAGGGATACTGAAGAGGAATGACTGTGGAAATTTCTAATGAAAAACTATCATGAAAAGTGATATTTGATGTCTCCTGATGTCATGTAACAGATCAGCACACTGATGTACTGAAAACCAAACATATAACATTTTAATTCAAATTTTCCAAAAACCCTTTATCAGTAATGTTTGCTGATTTCCATGGTCTTGAGGTCCTAAAAACCCAGGGCCTCAGAATGTGACTTTTTTTGTTTTTGTTTTTTGAAATAGGGTCACTGCAGATACAACTAGCTAAAATGAGGTCATTCAGGAGTAGGTAAGTCTTTAATCCAATATGACTGATGTCCTCATAAGAAGAAGGAAAAAGACACAGAGACAGACACAGGGAGAATGCCATGTGACCATGGAGACAGAGATCTGGGTGGTGTGTTTACAAGTCAAGGAAGGCCATGGATTGATAGCCACCACTGGAAGCTAGAAGGACAAAGAAGAATTCCATCCAGAGTCTCAGGGGGAAAAGAAGCTCTGCCAACACCTTGATTTCACACTTCTAGCCTCCAGAACTCTAAAACAACAAATTTCTGTTGTATAAAGACACATACTTAGAGCCGGGCGTGGTGGCGCACGCCTGTAATCCAAGCGACTTGAGAGGCTGAGTCAGGAGGATCACGAGTTCAAAGCCAGCCTCAGCAACTTAGTGAGGCCCTAAACAACTCAGTGAGACCCTCTCTCTAAATAAAATACAAAATAGGGCTGGGGATGTGGCTCAGTGGCTGAGTATCCCTGAGTTCAATCCCTGGTTCCAAAAAAAAAAAAAGACACATACTTTTGGTACTTTGTTATGGCAATCCTAGAAAATTAATATATAGGGTATAAATACTTCTGCCATGGCCAAATGACATGACTTCACTGAATGCAGAATCAGGAAGAGATGGCCAATGTTAGCCAGCTCCTGCATACTTCCCAGCAAGAGAATTGGAGCTCATCAAAGCCACAGAGAGTCCCAAGTTTGTTCAGAGAAGAATTTAACATAGGATTGACTGAAAACCTTCACTGTAGAGTTATCATCCATGAACATTGTCTTACATTGTATGCTCTTTATCTTTTTAAATCCTCACCTTGGGTTCATGGACTATATTCACCTACTTCAGTTTCTAGAAGAACAAATCAGATGATGAATGAAGAGGTACCTGATACCTATTCAAATTTAATGATAACATGAGAAAATATAGCTCAAGTTACTCTGCTGAGATGAATTCATATGTATATTTGAACGATTTCAGTGAGGAGTTTTAAAACCACTCAGCTCTGATACATCCAGGATCAAGAAAGAAACAGGTAATGACATAAGGCACAAATAGTGTCAGGACCCTGGGATCTTCCTGCAGACCCTCTCCTCTTATCTCCATCTGTCCAGTGCGGAACTGGGCTTTACAGTCAGTCAGACCTGACTTCACATTTCAGCTCTGTCACCTACTGCCTGTGTGATTCAGACAAATTATTTAACCTTCATAAGCTTCAGTTTCCTCATCTGTATAAAGATGATCATATTAGGACTTAACCCAAAACTAATAAAAATTAACTCAGAAGGTGATTATGAGGAATGAGGTTTTTAATACAATCGCTGGCATGTGATAAACACACAATAAATAGTAATTAAGCTATGGTGGCAACTCCTCAGTGTAGGAGTTTGGAATCCAAGAGGTGGAGCAGCCCAGCATATAGTCCTGTTCGTCAGGTCTGACTGCAGAGAAGGAACAAGTGAGGTGCTATGTACCTGGGGCAACTACTATGAGGAAACTTGAACTGCGGAAGCTCCTGCCAGCACTCTGGTTTGAACTTCACCTTTTCCCATGAAATATGGGGTCTAAAGTCTCCCATGGTTTGTTTACTCCTGACCAAAGCAAATATGCTGTGTTGAGAAGAACGAACAAATGTGAAAGATCAAGACAGAAGACAAAGAAAGCAACCATCCCCAAAGAAGTCAGAGGCGCCCTCTGTTCAACAGGGTTTGCAGGCCAGGCTTTGCCTACCTTTGGGTACATGTGGTACTACAGGAAGGAGTTCCTGGGTGTGACTGGCAGCAGGCGATGGTCATCTGACTACCAGGAAAATCCAGAGTTTATCTTATCTGATTACCTGGAATTGCCTGAGAGACTTTTTCTTTCCTAATACCCGAGAATTGCTGAGAGGACCTTTCCTTTACAGTTCAAAATGAAAAGACCAGATCATGCTGGTTGCTGGGAATGGACAAGGGGGCAAAAGTGTACATCCCTTGATTTTGTCTTTTATATACCTTTGGAATTCTTAATAATAAGAACAAAAAACTAAGATAATTCATCTAAAAAAAGTAAACAAAAATTTGAAAATAACCAATGACCAGGGCTATTTCCCCCCTCAATCTATTTTATGAACCCCACCACACCCTGACCACACACATGATTATTAAAATCCATATTAAGGGCAGTGTTTCTCATTGTAATGCATTCCCATGGGAAAGGAATGATGCAGATATAACTCCATGATACTTGTTGTGGGAAGCTATTGTTATTTAGCAGAATCAGACTAAGTTGAACCATGGGACACAGAGGCCTGGCTTCTAGGAACTGCCAGGAAGCATGTGGCGTGGGAGTGGTTCCCTGTATCCTTCTGGAATTTTCCCTTTAAGAGAATGGCTCCCCTAACTCCACCCTCTCCTGTCCATCACAGAAGAAGCTCCTCCTAGTCCTTGCCCCCTTTACCTGTATATTATAAGTAAAAAAGAGTTGGGCAAGTTGTTGTTGTAGGAGGCCAGAGCAGGTACGGCCAGACCCGTCATGCTCCCTCTCATTTAAAAAGAGTGTTGGCTCTTGTGTGTTTATTAAGTAGATAAGTTTTTGGGTGATTGAGTGATATACAGCCAGCATCCTCCTCCAGCAGTTAACCCTTTTCTCATCCATGCGGGATGTGGCAGAGACGCCCCCCACAGCTTGAGGCTCCAAAGTTTCTTTATCAGTAAAGGATAAAGGATGTTTGTCAAATTTACACAACACGTTGCTTCCCTTCTCTGCTCGAAATCCCTCACTAGTGTTCCAGGGCAATGTCCACTCATTTGAAAGGAATGCCAGTTCCTTTAGGACCAGGATCCAGGTTGTATTTACTCTCCCACTTCATCTCCTGTTTCCTGTCATTCTCCCTCCAACCAAACACAGTGACACACTCTTTCTTGGAGGTACTTTGCCCTTGACCGCTTTTGTCTTGGTCAGGTTCTTTCCACTTCCTGGAATGCTCTCCTTCCCCCTCCCTCAAACACACAAACACACACACACCTGTTCATCATTTCCTCTTCCCCTGCAGCAGACCAGAAGCTTGCCTCTTCCACAGGGACTTCCTGACCCCCTCTGCAAGCCTTCTCTGCATATTATGCATGGGCATGACCTCTATTATAATGTTTACCAATTTTTATTATAATTGTCATATTTCTCCCCTGCAGGAAAGGTAAGTCTCTTAAGTACAGGAGTGATTGTGTAGGAATATTTAATAAAAACCAATGATTTCTAAAGCAATTGGTGGCTTCTGGGACATTGTCAAGTATGTTGTTTTTGCGGATTCTTAAAACAATTCAGTTTTGCCGGGTGTGGTAGTGTGTACTTGTTATCCCAGTGACTTAGGAGGCTGGAGCAGGAGGATCACAAGTTTGAGGCCAGTCTGGGCAACTTAGCAAGACCCTGTCTCAAAATAAAAAGGGATGAGTATACAGTTCAGTGGAAGAGTGCTCCCAGGTTCCATCCCCAGGACCCAAAACAGAAAGAAAACACAGCTCAGTTTTCACCTATCCTGGGTTGTTATTTTCCTCCTGACTACTTTGTGAATGAGGTGTGCAGGTTCCTGTAGGTAGGTACCTTGGCTTCAGCTGTTCTGCTGACTTGTGTTCAATAGGGGACTTCAATGTTTGGCTGTCTTGACCATGAAGTGAGGGGGAATGGAAACTTCTCACATTGTTAAGTACATCTGGTCTTTTTACTTACAGTCTGGGCAAGGGAGGCAGGGGGTGTGGGCATTTAGGCCTTGCTAGTTTTAATATTTTAACTTTGCTGGACCTCACTTGACTCATTGGTAAAATGACAGGGTGCCATTAAATAAAGAATCCTCAAACGGTTTACATTTCACACCTACTAATATTTCTCTTTTCTTTCTTATGTTGATAGACTTTTATTTAATTAATTTATTTATTTATTTATTTATTTATTTATTTATTTGTGGTGCTGAGGGTCGAACCCAGTGCCTCACACATGCTAGGCAAGCGCTCTACCACTGAGCCACAATCCCAACCCCCCGACTAAACTTTCTAATCCAGACAGTCCCAACTTTGATGCTTCCTACTGTCCAACAGATGCCTGTCTCCCTCAAAAGTTTAAAATAACCTACAGTGCCTCGTAGGTTTGCTGTGTCGCCCAGGGTGCTGTGGTGCATGATTTGGGAATTACCGTGCTACTCAACTCCAGGGCTGCAAAAGCTTCATCATACTGTTTACCAATCCCAAAGAGAGAACTTAGAGGACTCAGTGGAGAAAGCTTGGACATTTTATTACTGATGTCTTCCTCAGTGCTGGAGGATAGGAACAATATGGAGGGCTGCCCCACACTTACCAGTGGAGACTTTCCAGGAGGGGTTGTGTTCCCACTGGGCAGGCAGATTTCTTCAGATATTTTTTGAGTGCTTGTCTTTGCTTTACAATGAAGGGCACTCTGCTTTGCTTCCCCACCAAAGGACTGAAGACAAAGGAAGGGCCCCTTTCCTTCTCCTTACCCCTCCTTATCACACTCTTTGAAGTCCTTCTTATGGGACCAGCAGGAACCCCAAGCTTTCTTAGACAGAGTGATGTTTACCCCAACAAGTGCTAATCAAAGAAACTGATGGGGTTGCAAATTGGTGCAACCACTCTGGAAAGCAGTATGGATGTTCCTTAGAAAACTTGGAATGGAACCACCATTTGACCCAGCTATCCCACTCCTTGGCCTATACCCAAAGGACTTAAAATCTGCATATTATAGTGATGCAGCCACATCAATGTTTATAGCAGCCCAATTCACTATAGCAAGATTGTGGAACCAACCTAGATGCCCTTCAATAGATGAATGGATAAAGAAACTATGGTATATATACACAATGGAATATTATTCAGCCATAAAGAATAGAATTATGATATTTGCAGGTAAATGGATGGAGTTGGAGAGTATCATGTTAAGTGAGATAAGCCAATTCCAACAAACCAAAGGCTGAAAGATTTCTCTGATAAGTAGTTGATGGCACATAGCGGTGGTGGGGTGGGGAGGTAGGGGAAGAATGGAGGAAGGATGGATTGTACAGAGGAAAGTAAGGGGAGGGGGGTGGGGAAGGAAAGATAATAGAATGTGACAAACATCATTATACTATGTATATGTATGAATATGCAAATAGTGTGATTCTACTTTGTACACAACCAGAAAAATGATAGTTGTACTCCATTTGTGTACATGGAACCAAAAATAAATTAATTAATTTAAAAAAAAGAGAGAGAAACTGGGCTCCGTTCTGTTAGAAATAAAGAGAAAGAGAAAGAGAAAGTTGCTTCTATCCAACTTATTTACATAAGTTTTAAAGATATGAAAGTGTAATGATATTGCTGAGGATGTACATTAATGTTATATTTTTAAAACATATAATTCTGTTAAAAGTCTGAAACATTGCTGAGAATATAGTTGATCATCATCTCAGAGCACAAAATAAATCCTGATAGTATTATTCAAATATCATCATAGCTCTTATATATGCATGTAAAACTCATTCTATTAGAAATTAAGTTACAGCTGCTCCTCAGTATCTGCAGGAGATTGATTGGCTCAGATACCAAAATCTCTGGATTCCCCAACTCCCTTAAAATAAAATGGTGTGGTATTTGCACATGAAGCCTACATATCCTCCTGTGAATGCCTTAAGTCTCCTCTAGATTACTTATAATACATAATACAATGCAAATACCCTTTAAATAGTTGCTAGATTGTATTGTTTAGGGAATAATAACAAGAAAATGTCTGTACATGTTCTTCACAGGTGTAAGTTTTTTCCCAAATATTTTCCATTTAAGTTTGGTTGAACCTGTGGATGTGAAACCAAAAGACACCGAGAGTCGACTGTGTGACGATACTGTTGACTATCACTTTTACAGCTCTCATAAATTCAAAGATAAGAAATAAATCCATCACCAGGAAACATATAATTATATAACCTTATTGTAAGAAGTCTGTAGTTGGGTTTTACTGAACAGCATCACAGTTCTTGGGATAAATTTGAGACAGCAACTGGAAGAACAGCTTTAACTTAAAAAGAGTTTTATTTTTAGAGCTGTCATGGTATAAACGTTATTCTAAGACCGCTAAGCTGTTGGAAATTGTCCAAGTTTTGTGAAAGTTTTTCATTAAGTGTTTCATGTTGTTACCACGATAAACCCAAATAATTGCAAACTCTCCATAAGCTGTTATAAAGCTGGTTCAGTTGATAAATTGCTAAAATCCCGTTCTTTAAAGTCCCAAGCCACAAAACATTCGTTACATTGCTAATAGGAATAAATGGACATGGATTGGCCACCCAAACATTCTCCTGTTCCAGTCATCTGCAGAGAGAAAACACCAGTCTCCCTCTGTCTTGCTTATCTAGTTGTTAACAGTACTGAGACGTCAAACGGCATAGAGATCGGGCCTAGCAGCAGAAGGTGATATGAACACTCAGCTACTGTGGAAATTTGGGAGAGGAAGCCAAAAATATCTGTCAGGTGTGGTCTGCAGAGTATGGGATGTCACTGAAAAAAGAGAATTAGAAGAAATGATCCTCAGTCAAGTTTGTTTTCATGAACTAGCACAAGGCCACAAATAGAGACTGTCAGTAGAAAGAATAAGCCGAGGTTGGTGGAGCACAGCTGTAATCCCAGTACTTGGGAGGCTGAGGCAGGAGGATGGTGAGTTCAAAGCCAGCCTCAGCAACTTAGCAAGGCCCTAAGCAACTCAGTGAGACCCTGTCTCTAAATAAAATACAAAATAGGGCTGGGGGTGTGGCTCAGTGGTGGAGAGCCCCTGGATTCAATCCCCAGTACCGGAAAAAAAAAAATAGAAAGAAAGAATGATAGGGGAGGGGTATGGAGTAGGAAGGATAGTAGAGTGAAATGAATATTATTACCTCATGTACATATATAACTACCAGACTGTTGTGATCCTACAATATGTACAGTTCGAAAAATGAGAAATTACATTCCATTTATGCATTCAAATGCATTCTACTGTCATGTGTAACTAATTAGAACAGATAAAAAATTTTTAAAAAGAATGAGAACAAAAATAGCATAGCAGCACGTAGATATGGAGATTGAAGAATTAATTTAAGCTTTCATTTTAAAATGTATTCAATTAATTTTTATTTTATTTTTTAAAGTTTTTTATTTTAAAACTTTTAGTATTTTTATTGTGGTAAAATATACATAACATAAAACTTACCATTATATTTCAATTTTAAAGCGTGCGTCTCTGCAGCATTACATACAATCACATTGTGGCATAACCATCACCACCATCCAGCTTTGGAACCTCCCAACCTCCCAAACTGATCCTCCGTACTTCTTACACACTAATCCTTCATGGCCCTTGCCCTCAAGTCCCTGGCAAACACCTTCTGTCGATATGTATTCAACAGTTCCAATACCCATGTAAGTGGAATTGTATGGTATTTCTCTCTGGGCCTGACTTCTTTCCCTCAGCGTAGTGTCAGGGTTCATCCATGTCATAGCCTAGGTCAGACTTCCCTTCCTTCTTCAAAACTTTTGTTTTATTTTATTTTAATTTTTAAATTTATTTTAGTTACACATGACAGTAGAATGCGCTTTGACACATCATATATAATGGAGTATAATTTCTCATTCTTCTGGTTGTACATGATGTAGAATCCCACTGGTCGTATGGTTATATATGTACATCAGGTAATAATGTCTGATTCATTCTACTGTCCTTCCCATCCCCGTACCCCTTCTCCTCCCTTCACTCTGCTTTACCTAAAGTAACTCTCTTCTTCCCTAACTTCCCCTCATTGTGAATTAGCACCTGCATATCAGAGAAAACATTATGCTTTTGGTTTTTTGGAATTGGCTTATTTTGCTTAGCATGATAGTCTCCAGCTCCATCTATTTTCCGGCAAATGCCATAATTTCATTCTTCTAACTGATATATAAAAATTACACATAATTATGGAAGACTATGTGGTTTTTTGATACATGTATATGTCATGTGATGGTTTAATCAGGGTAAACATATTGAAATCTTAATACATATATCCTTTTTTTTTTATTTGTTGATGGGCCTTTATTTTATTAATTTATTTATATGCGGTGCTGAGAACTGAACCCAGTGCCTCACACATGCTAGGCAAGTGCTCAACCACTGAACCACAACCACAGCCCCCATTTATTCTTTCTTTATGATAAAAAACATTCAAAATCCTTTCTAGCTTATATATACATGTATGTACATACATATAACATTATTTCATATATACGTATATATGTAACATCATCCCTATTTATACTCACCCTGCTATGCAATAGTACACAGCTTCTTTTTTTCTGTTTAACTATAACCTAGTACCCACTGATCAACCTTTCCCTCTCCTTCCCTCCCTCCTAGTCTTCTCAGCTTCTGGTAACCATCATTCTACTCTCAACTTCTATTTGATCAAATTTTGGGGAGAATATCCATACTGTTTCTATAAATGAATGAGATCATATGTTACTTGTCTTTCTGTGTCTGGCTTGTTTCACTTAACATCATGCTTTTCAGTACCTTCCATGTTTTCACAAATGGCAAGTTTCATCCATTTATGTGGCTGAATAATATTCCACGTGAACCGGTACCATATTTCCTTTATTCTTTCAGCAGTTGGTGGACACTTAGGTTGCTTTCATTTCTTGGCTAACATGAATGGGACTGCAATAAGCATGTATGTGCAGGTATTTCTTTGACCTACTGATTTTATTTCCTTTGAATATATACTCAGTATTGGGATTGCTGGATCATATGATAGTTCTATTTTAAATCTGGGGGGGAATCTCCATGCTGTTTTTCCACAATGTCTATACTATTTTACATTGCCACCAATAGTGAGTGAGTGAGATGCTGTCTCATTATGGTTTTGATTTGCATTTCCCTGATGATTAGTGATGCTGAGCAATTTTTCATACACCTGTTGGCCGTATGTATATATATGTGTATGTATATATATATATATACACATAACATTATTACATATATACATATATATGTATACATACATATATATATATATATAAATCTTCCTTTAACAAACATTTACTTAGATTTATTGCCCACTTCTTAGATTATTTGGGAGTATCTTTGTTTTATTTATTGCTATTGAGTTGTTTGAGCTCCTTACCAATCTGGACATTAAGTCTTTGTCAGATGTTGAGTTTGAAAATATTTTCTTCCATTCTGTAGTTTGTCTCTTCACTCTGTTGATTATTTCCTTTGCTACACAGATTTTAGCTTGATGTTATATCATTTGTCTGTTTCTCCTTCTGTTTATTGTGCTCTTGGGGTCACATCCAAAAAGCCTTCCTCATTTCAATGTCGTAAAGCATTTCCCCTGTTTTCTTCTAGTAGGGTCATAATTTCAGGTCATATACTTAGGCCTTTAATCCACTTTGTACTCAAAGTGGATTTTGGTATCTGTGAAGGTAGGGATCTAGTTTCATTCTTCGCAATGTGGTTGTCCAATTTTCCCAGTACCATTTACTGAAAAAAAATTCGTTCTCCAAAGCATGGTCTTAGCACCTTTGTCAAAAGTCAGTTGGTTGGTTGTAGATTCATTCCTTCTCTTTCTGTAATGTGTTTCATTGGTCTATGTGGCTGTTTTATGCTGATACCATGATGTTTTAATTATTATAGCTTTGTGTGTGTTGTGAAGTCAGGTAATGTAGTGTCTCTTGTTTTGTTCTTTTTGCTCAAGTTTGCTTTGGCAAACAGGATATTTCTATGGTTTCATACAAATTTTAGAATATTTTCTAGTTCTGTGAAAAATGTCATTATTTTGATAGGGATTTCATTGAATCTGTAGATTGCTTTAGGTACTATGGACAATTTAATAATATTTCTTCTAACCCATGAACATGGGGTACCCTTCCATTTCTCTGTGTACTCTTCAATTTATTTCATTAGTGTTTCATAGCTTTCCTTGTAGAGCTCTTTACAATCTGGATAATTTTATTTCAACATATTTTACTTGTAGCTATTGGGAATGGGATTGTTTTCTTGATTTATTTTCCAAATCATTTGTTATTGATAAATAGCAACAATATCAATTTTGTATGTTGACTTTGTATCCTACCACCTTCTTGAATTCATTTATTAGTTGTAATAGGGTTTTTTTGGTGGAATATTCAGGGTTTTCTATATAGAAGAGCATTTCATCTGTAAACAGTGACAATTTGACTTCCTGTTGTACAACATGGTTGCTCTTTATTAGTGTGTCTTGCTAATTGCTCTGGCTAGGACTTCAAGTACTATAATGAATAAAAGTGGTGTTAGTAGGCATCCTTGTCTTATTATAGAATGGAGAAAGAGAGTCACTAGGCATGGCGGTGCATGCTTATAATCCTACCTATGCAGGAGGCTGAGGCAGGTTGATCATAAGTTTAAGGATAGCCTAGGCAACTTAGTAAGACCCTGTCTCAAAAATAAATAAATAAAATAAGAAGGGCAGAGTATGTAGCTCAGATATAGAGCATCCCTGGGTTCAATTCATAGTACCACACACACAACACACACACACACACACAAAAAAAAAAAAGGGAGAGAGAGAGAGAGAGAGAGAACCTTTAGTGTTTTCCCATTCAGTATGATGTCAAATTGTTGACTTTTCTTGTCTTTATTACATTGAAGTATATTTCTTCCACATCTACTTTTATAAGACTTTTTATCATGGAAGAATGTTGAGTTTTATCAAATGCTATTTTTGCATTTATTGAAACAACCATATGGTTTTCATTCTTTAGTCTTGTTGATGTGGTACATCATGTTTATTGCTTTACTATGCTGAATTGTCCTTGCACCCTTAGGATGAATCCCATTTGATCTTGGTGTATCATTTTTAATGTGCTATAGGATTTACTAGCATATTGTTGAGAATTTCCGCATGTTCCATTCAGGATAAGAATAAGTTTGAAATAATTTCCTCCTATTTAATTTTTTTGGAATAATTTAAGATAGATTAGTAACTGTTCTTAATGTTTAGTAGAATTTCACACTGAAGTAATCTGGTGCTGGGCTGTTCTCTTTGATGGGATGCTTATTTATTTATTTATTGCAGTGCTGGGGATTGAACCCAGAGCCTTGTGCTTCCAAGGCAGGCACTCTACCAGCTGAGCTATCTCCCAAGCCCCTGATGGGACCCTTTCTATTATTGACTCAATTTCATTACTCACTATGGTATGTTCAGGATACATGCTAAGGTGTATGTGTCCAGGAATTTTTCTATTTCTTCCAGGTTATCAAATTTGTGTGCATAGTTGTTCACAATTATATCTAATGATCCCTTGTATTTCTGTGATGTCAGTTGTAAGGTTTCCATTTTCATCTCTGATTTTTTTTTAATTGGAGGCTTCTCTTCTTTCTTCTTGATTTAGCTAAGGGTTTAACAACTTTATCATTTTGAAGAACCAACTCTTCTTTCCATTGATTTTTCAAATTTTTGTTAACTTCTGTTTCATTTATTTTTGATCTGATCCTTATTATTTCTTCCCTTCTACTAATTTTGCATTTTATTTGTTCTTGTTTTTTATTCCTCAAGACTCAACAGTCTTTCTGCTTTCTTGATATATGTGTCAGGTGCTGTGAACCTCCCTCTCATACTGCTTTTTCACTATGTTTCCATAGGTTTGGGTATGTTGTGTTTCATCTTTATTTGTTTCAAGAATTTTTCAAGTTTTCATCTTAATTTCTTTCTTGATCTTT
Source organism: Glaucomys volans (assembly GCA_020662805.1). Lineage (NCBI taxonomy): Eukaryota > Metazoa > Chordata > Mammalia > Rodentia > Sciuridae > Glaucomys > Glaucomys volans. The sequence goes on from JAJEJO010000548.1 coordinate 302,697, forward strand.
TGGTTGTTTAAGTGTAAAATGCTTAATTTCCATGTATTTGTAGTTTCCAAGGTTTTTCTTGTTACTAATTTCTAGTTTCATTGCATTGTGGTCAGAAAAGATAACTTGACATGATTTCAATTTTTAAAAAATTGTTGAGATTTGTTTTGTGGCCTGCCATACAATTTATTTAGAGAATGTTCCATGTACTATTGAGAAGAATGTGTATTCTTCAACTTTTAGATGGAACATTTTATAGATGTCCATTTAGTCTAGGGTGCAATTTAACTTTGCTATTTCCTTTTTTATTTTTATTTTGGTCTGAATGATCTGTCCATTGTTGAAAATGAGGTGTTAAAATCCCCTACTAGTATTATATTCATCTATCTCTACCATAAGGTCTATTAATATTTGGTATATATATTTAGGTGCTTCATTTTGGGGTGTATATATATTTTCCATCATAGCTATGAGTGACACACACGTATAATCCCACTGACTTGGGAAGCTGAGGCAGGAGGACTGCAAGTTTAAGGCCAGCCTCAACTTTATGAGGCAACTTTATGAGGCCCTAAGCAACTTAGTGAGACCCTGTATCAAAATAAAAAATAAAAAGGGCTGGGGACGTGGCTCAGTGGTTAAGTACCTCTGGATTCAATCCGTAGTACAAAAAGCAAGCAAACAAAAACTAAACATATTTGTGATTGCTATTTCCTGTACTGAATTGACCCCTTTATCACTATATAATGAACTTCCTTGTCTCCTTTTATGGCATTTGATTTAAAGTCTATTTTTATACGAGGATTCCAATTTGTTCACACTCTCACCCATACTGATTATTCTCAGGTTTCTTGATAATAGCCCCACCATGGGCTGAAGTGGTGTCTCCCTGGGATTTTGGGGTGCATTCTCTAGTGATCAGTGCTGCTGCAGATCTTCTCCTGTATTGGATGGCCACGTGCATATCTTCTTTGGAAAAATGTCAATTCAACTCCTTTGCCCACTATTAGTCGGGTTGTTTGGTTTTTGCTATCCAGTTATAGGATATTTTCTGAGTATTAATATTTTACTATATGTATCTTTAAAAATATTTTCTCCCATTCTACAGATTGCCTTTTCACTTTGGTTGTCTTTTGATGCCCCAAAATTTTTAATTTTGATGAAGTCCAATTTACTTTTTTGAGGGGGGGAACTGGGGATTGAATTCAGGGGCACTCGGCCACTGAGCCACATCCCCAGCCCTATTTTGTATTTTATTTAGAGACAGGGTCTCGCTGAGTTGCTTAGTGCCTTGCCCTTGCTGAGACTGGCTTTGAACTTGCAAACCTCCTGCCTCAGCCTCCTGAGCCACTGGGATTACAGGTGGGCACCACCGCATCCGGCAACTTATTTTTCTTTGTCATGCTTTTGTTGCCAGAAAGCTTTTAGTTGTTGATTTAAAATATGCTCTGCCTCGTATGAAGATTCCTCAAAAAACTAAGAATGGAACCACCATATGACCAAGCTATCCCACTCCTCAGTATAAATCTAAAAGATCTAAAATCAGCCTACTTTAGTGATGCAGGCACATCAAAGTTTATAGCAGCACAATTCACAATAGCCAAGCTATGGAACCAAGCTAGGTTCCCTTCAACAGATAAATGGATAAAGAAAATGTGGCATATATACACAAAGGAGTATTACTCAGCCATAAAGAAGAAAGAAATTATGGCATTTTCTGGTAAATGGATAAAAGTGGAGAACATCATGCTAAGCGAACTAAGTCAGATCCAGAAACTCAAAGGTTGAGTGTTTTCTCTAATATGCAGAAGCTAATCCAAAATAAGAGGAGAGGAAGGAGGAGGAGGAAAAGAGAAGGAGAAGAAGAAGAAAAAAAAAAGGAAAGGAAAGAAAAAAAAAGGAAAGGATCAAAATGGAAGAAAATCAGTAGAGAATAGGAAGGGGATTGAGGGGGAGGGAGAGGAGGGACAGGATAAGGAAAAAACAGTGAATGAATCTGACCTAACTTTCCTTTGTACATATAGGAATACACCAGGTTGGACCTCACCATTATGTATATTCACAAGGCACTATTTTTTTTAAAGAGTAAGTAAACATCAGAAAGATCAGTAAAGTAGAGGGAAGGGAACAGGAGGAGACAGGAGGGCAGGGAAAGGGAATGTACTGGGGACTGAGTTAGAGCAAATTATATTCCATGCTTTTAGAATTATTTAAAAATGAAACCTAATGCTATGTATAACTAAAAAGAACCAATATAAAAATATGCCCTGCCTCCTATATACCACCGAACCAGGTTCCTCTATGTGCTGTGCTAAACTTCTGTCAGAGGTAAATGTACTTTGGAATGGAAAACAGGGAAAATTACAAAATTGAAATGGAAGACTAATGTAATTATGAAATTAGTTTAATTATGGGTGTGGTGGTGAATCCCAGCAGCTTGGGAGCTGAGGCAGGAGGATCTTGAGTTCAAAGCCAGCCTCAATAAAAGTGAGGCGCTAAGAAATTCAGTGAGACCCTGTCTCTAAAATAAAGTACAAAACAAGGCTGGGGATATGGCTCAGTGGTTGAATACCCTGAGTTCAATCCCTGGTACCAAAAAACAACAACAACAAAAAAAACAAAAATATAGAATGTTCCATATGCCAATAGTTCTCTACCCGTAAATCCTGGGAAAGTTCTTTAAGACCTTCCTCAAGAATGAAGGGACTGGAGCTGGGCGCAGTGGCACACGCCTGTAATCCAAGCGATTTGGGAGACTGAGTCAGGAGAATCGAGAGTTCAAAGCCAGCCTCAGCAACTTAGCGAGGCCCTAAGCAACTCAGTGAGACCCTGTCTCTAAATAAAATACAAAATAGGGCTGGGGATGTGGCTCAGTGGCCGAGTGTCCTTGAGTTCAATCCCTGGTTCCAAAAAAAAAAAAAAAAAAGAATGAAGGGACTGGGCTGGGGATATAGCTCAGTTGGTAGAGTACTTGCTTATCAAGTACAAGGCCCTGGGTTCAATCCCCAGCACAGCAAAACCCACCTCGGTGTGCACGCCTGTAATCCCAGTGGCTCAGGAGCTTGAGGCAGGAGGATTACAAGTTCTTAAGCCATGCTCAGCAATTCAGTGAGGACCCCAAGCAACTCAGTGAGACCCTGTCTCTAAATAAAATGTAAAAAAAAAAAAAAAAAGGGGGGGGGGGGGCTGGGGTTGTGGCTCAGTGGTTAAGCACCCCTGGGTTCAATTCCCAGGACCAACAGGACCAAAAAATTTTAAAATAAAAATAATGCAGGGGCTGGGCGCAAGACACAAGAGGGCTCCAGAACCTGCAGACAAGGTTGTGGAGGTATGAATGGGGTAAGAGGAGACATATTAGGGAGGCCTTTGCCTGGAGGATTACCTACAGAGGCAAAAGGGGCAGCCTCATTTTGCTGAGGGAAACAAGACAGTAAAACACTCCGGTGAGAACCCTTCCTTACCCTGATGCATGGAGAGGTGTTAAACTAAATAGGAGGCCATTAGGCAGCAATGACTCAATCCCTGGGCTCCTACATAACAAAGCAAACATCCTCTTAGTCCATCACCAATGACCAGCTGGGAATAAGTTAAAGAATCAGAGACTTTTCCACCACGTGGTCCAAATAAGGCAACTGCTCAAACTTTAACCAAATAACTTCTTTTCTTCTGCATTTACCCTATAAAAACCTTTCCTTCAAACTCCTCTGGTGGAATTCCAATTTTTTGGTTTGAAGCAATTCATGAACTGCTATTTACTCAAGTAAGTTCTTTAAAATTTTAATGTGTCTTGGTTTATTGTGGGAAATATGGGAAGAGCCACTGAGGCACATGCACCCTTGCAGCTGTGGAGTGGGTGAGATCCGTGGCACACCCAGGATCATCATGCTTGGATGGCACACCCCCAAGTGACCCCCCCACCAACTCCCCTGCGTTGACTACAGTTCATCTTTTAGCAAAGGGTTTGATCCCTTCCTGAAATTTACCTGTATTAAGAAGTGAGCCCCACGTGATATTGCAGGCTCATTTTAGACCATTGAGCACTTTGACCTCTAAGCAATACTTGCCTTTTGCAGTTTGCTTTCCTGAGAAACTCAGGTTGAGAGAGCTCAAGACAGAAGCTGATCCCTTCCTACCAACTCCTCAAGAAATTCAGTAGGAGAACTCTTGCCCTTTAAGGGTCCCAGGCCATAGGCAAGTTTCTTTATTGGGCCAAATCAGCTGGATTCCCCAGGCTCGGTTTCCTTGTACCAAGACACTGACACCAGATAGACACAGTCAATGACATAGCCCCTTGGGGACTGCTCCCTTCACTGCTAATCTTCTGGTCGTTTCTGCTGAACAAAGTACCTACTCCTGTGCTGTCTCAGAAGTGACAGCTGCTCCAAAGTTACCTGGACTTTTTGCTGCTTCATAAATAGTTTCACCTGGGGTAGGAGATGGCAGGAAAGTCGCAGAGAGGATCGTCTGCATCAGAGGGTGCGCAGATGATGTATTGTTCTTCTCAAGGCTTGATTAACTCTATCACCTTGCCTGCCTCCTGGGAAGATGAGAAATATTCCTGCTGAGGACAGAACGCCCAGCTGACATGAACACATTATTAGTTAAATCTTCAACTTGATCAAGGAGAGCTGTCTGTCCTCTGTTCAGAGTCCTGTGCGCTGGCTGAATGCTCACAACACATGTACAAGTTGACCACATGGAGAAAAATCCGGAATAAGGAGAGAGACAACATTACCACTGAAGAACCCACACCGTGGGATCAGTGGGGAGCTGTGATACCCTGAGTAGAAGAGGCAGCCATGGGGACTCTGCAGGGGGAGGTGGGACCCTCGGTATGAAAAGTATTCCTCATGATATTTAAGTAGTGATACCTTGAACCCACGGGAATTCACTAACATCAACCTCTTGTAGAACATCTGTGACTTGTAAGGGTTTTTTCCTCTTTGTCAAACTTCCACGTAGCCAGCATGATTGCCATTAGGGAGGTCAGCTCCAGCCTTGTGACCCAATCAGGTTTCTGTTTTGAAGCATCAGCCAAGGTGATAACTCTGACCTCCTGTCTTTTCCTGATCTCACTATTGTCTTTTTTTTTTTTTACTTGTTCTTTTTAGATATACATGACAGTAGAGTGTATTCTGACATATTAACATACATGGAATATAACTTATCCTAATTAGGACCCCCATGCTGGTGGTGTATTCATATATGAACATAGGAAAGTATGTCTGGTTCATTCTACTCTCTCTCCTATTCCCATCCCTTTTCCCTTCCCTTCATTCCCCTTTGTCTAATCCAATGAACTTCTACTCTTCTCTCCCCCTCCTCTCCTTATTGTGTGTCGGCATCCACATATTAGAGAGAACATTCATCCTTTGGTTTTTTGGGATTGGTTTATTTCACTTAGCATGATAGGCTCCAGTTCCATCCATTTACTGGCAAATGCTATAATTCCATTCTTCTTTATGACTGATACTCTATTGTGTGTGTATGTATGTGTGTGAATATATAAATGTATATTTTTATAAATATGTTTGTATTTACATATACAAAAAATACATTTTATTTATCCTTTCATCTATTGAAGGACACCTAGGTTGGTCCCTAGCTTAGCTATTGTGAATTGAGCTGCTATAAATATTGATGTGGCTGTGTCACTGTACTATGCTGATTTTAAGTCCTCTGGGGGTGGGATACCTGAGTCAAAGGGTGCTGACCTCACTCTTGACTCATGTCTCTCCTGCCTCTTTCTCAAGGTCACCCAGGTTCTACAAAAGCTCAGTTCACATTTGTCTTTACTCCAGTCAGAGTCAGGCCCTTTGGGGGAAAGGCAGCACCTAAGCAGCTATGAGAAGGTGGAGAGTGTAGGAGTGTGAGGGTTGGCCAGGTGGTTGCAACAAAAAGCAAACATATAACCAAAAAAGTGATAATTAATCATATCACAGTATAATTGAGTCTGCCAGGAAAAGACTGCCACAATTCACAGTATTTTTAGGAACCAAAAAACTATAAGCATGGTAGTTGGTTTATCATTTTTACAGGTAGAAAATCAAAGATGGGTAAATGAATTTTTCCCACAGTTACACTGTTAAAAACAAATTGAGCCATATGACATTTGATATATTTTGGAGGAATTTGGAGAGTAAACCAACTGTTCATGGAAGTTGTCTTCTGACTTCCACATCAGATTAAGTTGAAAACACTATGATGTTTATATTTGCCTCAATCTTTGTGTCAAAATTTAAATGGAGTTTGAACATACTGATCGCTGGTCCATCCTGTATGCAAGTTCATGACTCACTCACCTTCGGGAATCTTCTACAGATCAGTTAGTTGGTTTCCCTGAAACACGACATTGCTGTTGGCTGTCCCCGTTCAGCAATATGTTTTGTTGTTTTGAGGAGATAGCAAAGAAAAAGACCTTAGCATTTTAGAGTGGATTTTATCTGCCCAGATATACACATAAATGCTGATTGATCTGAAAGTATTTGTATCATCCAAGTGAAGATCATAGAGGTCTTTCTGAACATCTACTTCATCCCAACTAGATTAGGTTCAGAAGCAGCAACTCCATAGCAATTCAACTTATTTCTCCTATATTATCACACTAAGCTTCCTTTAAAGAAGTTTCTTAGCATTCATTCAACATAGGTCAGAATCTTTAGACCAAATCTTTAGACCAAATAGTATAATATTTACTATTTTTTTTTTTCTGGTACTGGGGATTGAACTCAGGAGTACTAGACCTATGAGCCACATCCCCAGGCCTATTTTTATATTTTATTTGGAGACAGGATCTCACTGAGTTGCTTAGCACCTCGCTATTGCTCAGGTTGACTTTGAACTCTTGATCCTCCTGCCTCAGCCTCCTGAGCCTCTGGAATTACAGGCATGCACCATGGCACCCAGCTTAGTATTTACTATTTAAATAATAGCAAGTTAAAGCC
>JAJEJO010000548.1:310019-419987 GCA_020662805.1 Glaucomys volans
AATAATAGCAAGTTATTGTAATGTTATGACACCTCCAGATGCTAAAATCAAAGTAGTTGAGGTTTAAAGATCAGTATTTCTACTGTTATCTTTCAGATCAGACATAGTCCAGTCGATTGCAAAAAAAAAAAAAAAAATGGAGTCACAGTGGATTTTAATTCCAACAGTTACACATGGAAGCTGCGAGACTCCAGCAGGCTGTTTGCTCTTCTGGAGTTTCCATTTCCTCATCTGTTAGTAACGTGTGATAGCTGATGATAAAAGAGAATCAACACAAAACGGCATGGCAGGACCTGGTCCTTAGAGTAGCTGAAGTCAACACATGTTAGACCCTTTTCCACCTTTTTCTTTGCTTGCACTACAAAACTAGAAGTTAATGGGTATAAAAAATGGTCCTGGAAGAGGTTGAACTGGAAACTTTGGTTATTGCAAAAATGGATTGGAAAGTCATCAAATTTTGTGGCATGAGGATTTGTTGGCATGTACTTGGAGCTTTTCGCCGCCAAGATATTTGTGGAACTTGAATAACGTTGAGAACACAGTTAAGAGGCTATCTTATTCCTCCACCATGGAACTTCCTCCCCTTTTCTGAGATTTCTGGACAGTGCCTGTTATATCTCTACTAATGCAATTCTCGCTATTGACTGGACTATTCTGACGGTTCCCAAACAGCACCTCTCCAGCAGATGCCACTGCAGTTTATATGAAGACTACAAACTGAAAATTCCTTTCAGATTAGGTAATGGTTTTTTGGGGAAGTGGGAGAGAGCACTTTAAGTTTCAAGTTGCATAAAATAGGTTTACAGACAATGAGAATCTTTTGTGCATATGTCTGTCACACTACATCCTATTCATATACAAATAGTTGGGCCTCCATATCTATGAGTACTGAATCCTGGGATTCAACCAACTGTGGATCAGATATATTTGGGAAAAAATATTATGTCTGTACTGAACAAGTGTGACCTTTCTTTTCTTGTCACTATTTCCCAAAACATTCAGTACAAAAAACTGTTTACCGCCGGGTGCGGTGGCGCACGCCTGTAATCCCAGCACTTGGGAGGCTGAGGCAGGAGGATCGCGAGTTCAAAGCCAGCCTCAGCAACTTAGCGAGGCCCTAAGCAACTCAGTGAGACCCTGTCTCTAAATAAAATACAAAATAGGGCTGGGGATGAGGCTCAGTGGTGGAGTGCCCCTGGGTTCAATCCCCAGTCCCCTAATAAAAAAAAAAAAAAAAAACCTGTTTACATTGTATTTGGCATTATAAGCAATGTAGAGATGATTTAAAATATAAGGAGAATGTGCAGAGGTTATACATAAATACTGTGCCATTTTGCATAAGGGACTTGAGTGTCCTTGAATTTTGTTGTCTGTTGGGGAGAGGGAGTGCCGGAACCAATCCTCCGTGGATACTGAAGGATGACTGTTCCCTGTGTTAGAGTATAAGTTACTTGAGAGCAGAGACTGTCATGCATTGCCTGCACCCATGGTGCAGAGCTCAGCACCTCAGACACAGTAGATGTTCAATAAAAAGTACTACGAATACCTCTTGGTAGACATAAAAATATACACAAGGACAATAACAGGGCCTGGACTGCAAAATGTGATCTCCACGTGTCAAATCCTTTCCTACTTTTTAAGACCCAGCCTGAGAGCAATGCAACTTCTTCTGAGTCTCCCCTGATACTTTCAGAACCCCTAAATGCACTTCCTTTCCCCACTTTTCAGTTCCCATAGGGCCTTGTGCCTCCTTTCTGCCTCATGCTGCTACCCATACCATCACTGAGGGACAAGGGCCTGCCTGTTCATTGTCACACTGTCCTCAACTGTTCCACAGGGGCCAACAGACTGTGGGCCCTCACCAAATACTTGTCGAATTCTCTGATCCTTTATTTAATGGCTAAGCTATGAAATCTTAAAATTAAAAAAAAAAAGTTCATAGTAGCTTCAACCCCCTTTTGGAAATAGGTGTATTCATAAGATGAAACTAGGAAAATATTGAACTTCAGGTAATTGAAGGAGTCTTCCTGAATTTGTTTCTGGGATCCATTGTTTATTTGTTATTGATAAAATTAATTCATCTCTCCATACCTCAGATCCTTCATGGACAGAAGGGGGATAATAAGAATATCTAACAATCAGGGCTGGGATTGGAGCTCAGGGCAGAGCACTTACCTAGCATGTGTGAGACACTGGGTTGGATTCTCAGCACTGCATATAAATAAATGAATAAAATAAAGGTCTATCGACATCGAAGAAAATAATTTTTTAAAAAGAATATCTAACAATTAAAGTTGGAGACAATATATAAAAGGCGTTTGGAGAGGTCAAACATAAGGGTCAGGGACTGGGGACATAGCTCAGTCGGTAGACTACTTGCCTCCCATGAACAGGCCCTGGGTTCAATCCCCAGCACCAAAAAAAAAAAAAAAGAAACAAACAACAAAAAAAAAAACTCAGCACTCAGTTGTCAGCTACTATTTAATAATAACAATATATGACTCAGAAAGATTCCTATGTCATATCCAGCTTTTCCTGAGAACATTAGACTCTGGAGATGTGAAGGGAAATGACATTGAGGTGTATTTTCCTATTGCTAAAGTGGTTCTTTCTCTCAGCCATTCAGTTTCTGCAGTCTCCGTTTTAACTCCATGTCCCATCTTTTTTTTTTTTTTTCCTAAAATTTCTTTTCTGGTAAAGTCTATCTTTGACTTAAGAAAGGCCTGCGGGCTAGGGTTGTGGCTCAGGGGGAGAGCACTTGCCTCGCATGCATGGGGCACTGGGTTCAATCCTTAGCACCACATAAATAAATAAAATAAAGACATTGTGTCCATCTACAACTAAAAAAATTAAAAGAAAAAAAAAAAAAAGGAAGGGACTGCTTGTCTCTGCCTTGCTTTCTTCATCCCCGGCCGTTCCAGATGTGCATTGCTACTCCATCTGCAGACAGCACTGAGTCCACAGGAAGCAGCTCACGAGTCGTCTTCTGAGTTTCAACCCCCAGGTAATAATTCTTCTGCTTTTAGTTATTCATATCCTTTTTTCACAGAAACTTTGAGTCTAGTGCCTTCTAATTGCTGACCTAAATAATATCTCTTGATCTCAAAATGAAGTTCATTTTAGTAACAGTCATGAGTCATCACAGAAGCTAATGAATCTGGGAATTCTACGAAACCATTGAAGCCTACAAAGCCGACTTTCCGAGGTCACTTTTCCTTAGTTCAAGGCCACAGAAATCAGGATATCATGGAACTGGACTTCTAGCCCTCATTTGCGTTGTCCACATAATTAGGAGTTATAAATCAAGTTTACAAATAGTTACATAAAATATGTTCCCCTATTTTTACAAATATACCTCTGACCCCACAAGTTCAACATTAAATTTAGAATTCTGTCTCCTTGGCCTTCTGTTCAGGAATGTGGTGATGGGAGAGCAGTTTCAAACTCCAGGGTAATCACCTTTGCTACTGTCCCAGCCCTAACCCTCCCTGGAGGGGCCTTGCATAACCCTGTGTGGGCTCCCTTCATCCCTTTCAGGCTACATCACACTCTCACCCCATTCAGACAGCAACACCTCGGGCACCCTTTGAGCAAGCGTGGACTGCCCATTGATGACAGTCCCAGGGAAGAGACCATGCAGGCTCAAGGCCACTTGGTTAGAATAATGAGTACCTCAACCATGAATTAGAAGAGAGGTGCAAGCTCCAGATGGGAAGGGGTATAGTCACTGGAGGGTGAGAGAGGGGTTTTCTAAACAATAAGATCCAGGATAGTCCCTCACGCCTGGGTGCAATTGCTCAACCCAAGGGCTTATTGAGTCTTTTCAACCCACCTTTCATTTCAGTCTCAGCCACACTGGACAGCTCCACAGACGCTCAAACTGTCCCTGGTGCTGCCACCACCCCATCTCAAACTCTGCCCCAGGGCCATCTCCAACACTGTAGGAGTTTGCCTGCACACAAATATGGCTCAGAAATATTTGGGAGCTACAGCCTCAAAGAAAACCTTCAACCCCTGTGGGACAATAGTTAGTGGGCAACTATGCAGGTCTCCCGTCGTTTAGGTGGAAAATTCTGGCTGCCTTTCTGAGATTCTGGCAGAAAGAAGCCTACGGCGGCAGCCTGGGTAGTGCACACCACTGTGGCTTTTCCTTCTTGCCCGTTCCAGTCTTCCTGCCTTCTCTCTTGCTTCCTGGGATCACTGCCCAGATTAACCGCCCACATTCAAGTCTTACCCCCAAGCTCTGCTTTTAGGAGTGATCAGAAGAATAAAGACAAATCCAGGGAGGACCAATTCATTCCAAGTACAACAGTATCGTCAGCACAGTCTCACTTTCGCCAACAATCTTTTAAGAAATGAGTCTAATGAAATAAGTATTCCCTACACACACACACACACCCACACACACACACTCACACACACACACAACCTAACCTTCTATTAAAGAGTATTAGCAGATTTTTTTAAAAGGGGTAGTTCCTTTATTCTCTTCTCTACATCAATGTGTAATTCCTTTTAGAGAGCCCTGCTTTCATGATTAAAATTTCTCGAGTTGACGGTGGCCCGTTGGGTGACAAGATGGAGGAGGCTGCTTATGGAAAATGCACAGAGAAGAGAAGCAGAACAGAAGTGAGAAGCTGTTATTAATTTGAATATCAAAGATTCCAAGGACGATGGGAAAGAGCAAGTGGGCCCTTTTTATAGCTGACCACAGGACTAAGGATCATTTATACCAGATTTTCCTGGACAGTTTCCATTTTGAATTTTTGACCTGACATTTTTTAATAGGTTCCTACTGGTCAGACCTTTCTTTGTCCAGATTTAAGGTTCATAAAATAAGGTTGCCTTCCAATGGGGAGGCCAGAGGGCTCTTCTTTCTCAGGATTCTGCTTCGAGGCATCTGTCACTCCTGACCTGGGGGGTGAACTTGAGCATTTACTATTTACCCTCCACATTTTTTTTTTTAAACAGGGAATTGAACTCAGGGGCACTTGACCACTGAGCACATCCCCAGCCCTATTTTGTATTTTATTTAGAGACAGGATCTCACTGAGTTGCTTACGTCTTGTCTGTGCTGAGAGCTGGCTTCGAACCCATGATCCTCCTTGCCTCAGCCTCCCAAGTCGCTGAGATTACAGGTGTGCATCACCACGACCGGCTTACCTCCACATTTTAAAAAACCAAGGATATGGTGGGTGTCAGAGAGTGGATCAACCCGGAAAAACAGTCATAGAACTGTAAGGAAACTTAGACTAGCCCTTTATTCAACAGATGAAACTCTGCCATAGGATTATAGCACAATGTCATTTGGGATAATCAATCTTAAAACCTTCAAGTACACTGCAACCATTTGCTGTTTGATAATATTTTCTACAAGCCAGGGGTTACTTTGTACTGACTTGGAGAGCTTCTGCAAGGACCTATAATCTTATTATCTGTGCTTCCCCCCAGTGGTGAAGAGAAGATAAGACACCCAGATGGGTGCCAGCGTCAGGAGAGATGTTTACGGATGTGGGCATAGACAGTTACCATGTGTTATCATCAATTCTACAATAATTTTTTGTAGGTTGGTCTTCCTCTTCAGAAATTAGAAGATCTTCCTTACGGTTATGAGTAAATGTCTTTTTGTACAAATACTGAACATTTTTAATCTCCAGATACGAGCCATGGAAAAATGTCTTAAATACACCAAGTATTTTTCAGCAAATATTTATAGAAACTAATCATGGACCAACCACTGCTCTAGACCCTTGGGACAGAAAAACCAACAACACAGAGTGTTTGGTTGGAGAAATTCAGTTCTTGCCAGGGAATGAACAACCAAAAAATCATTACAATTCAGTGTAATTACACAAGTGCTGTAATGTTCTTTTTTGTAGTTCCCTCTAGATGACAGCAGTTTAACAAAATGTAAATGGTGGTTATGGGGATACTCTGTTCTTTCCCATGACATCTAAAAAACCCTGCTGAAAGTGCCTCTCCACCGTCTCTTTTAAGTTGCAAATATAGTCCCTCCTTTGGTGTCTGAGAAACAGTGGTTCTAGGGCCCTTCAGTCCCAGACACCAAAATCTTGGAATGTTCAAGTCACTTATATAAAATGAGCTAGTATTTGTGCAGAATCTATATGCTTATCCTCCAAGGTACCTCAATAATCTCTAGATGATTTGTACTACCTAATGCAAAGCAAATGCTATTTGAATAGTTGTCATATTGTGTTGTTCAGGGAATGATAACAAGGGGGAAAAAAAGTCTGTCAGTATGGTGGTGCATACCTGTAACCCCAGTGACTCAGGAGGCTGAGGCAAGAAGATTGCAAGTTCAAGGCCAGCCCCAGCAACTTAGGGAGACCCTGCCTCAAAAATTAGATAAATAAAAAGGGTTGGGGATGTAACCTGGTGGTAGAGTGCCCTGAGTTCAGTGCCCAACAAGTCTATAAATATTTAATACAAATGCAATTTCTTTTTTTCAAATGTTTTGGATTCGAGTTTGGTCGAACCCATGGCTACAGATCCCAAAGATACAGAGGGCCCACTGTACCCAGAGAAGGATGGTGCCTCTATTAAATCCACTTTCCCTACCTGAAGTCAGCCTGAGGGCACAGGATGCAGCTTTCACCTGCAAATTTTGCTCCACCCTCCATAAACTGTTATATCTGCTCTATGAAAAGCTTTAAAGGGAAGACAAAAGACAAACAATAGCAACAAAATATTTTTCTACTATTCACATTTTTAAAAACGCCTGTTATCACTTTATTTCTTTTCCAGTATCAGTGTAGAAGCCACCAACTGGCTTTTATAATAATATTATTAATATCATCTACATCAGAGATATCAGGAAAAAAAAATAAGTAAGGATCCTAGGGTTTGTGCTCCCCAAAAAAGCAACCAAAAGGGTAAACTTGAAGTGTTCAGGTTAGTAGAAAATGGTTAGAAATGTGATAATGAAGCAAACAGGAAAAAAAAAAAAAACAACTTAGAAAGAAAAGAAGAAAAGAAAAGAAAAGAAAAGAAAAGAAAATGCAGGGAGCTGAGATTTGAGTGTCTTTGTCATGCACAATGGCAATGGTGGGTATAATAGTGAATTTGAATTGTCAACTTGATTGGATTTAGAGATGCTGATGATTAAGAGGCTTCTGGGTGTGTTAATGAGGGTGTGTCTAGGAATGATTGAAATGTGGGATGGTGAACTGAAGTGGAGACCCTCCCTAAGCATGGGCAGCACCATCCAATAGGATGGTGGCTTGGATGGAATAAAGGCTGGAAGAACAAGGAAGCAGATGCAGATGCAAGCTCGGCTCTTCTTGAACCGGTTCTTGATTGCTGCTTCTATCATCTGAGGATATCAGACTCACTCCTTCACTCTTCCAAAGCGACTCTGCCAGTGATTCTCCAGGTAGTTTCCAGAAGCCGTGGTCTTGGACTAAGGTGGTACTGTTGATCTCTCTTGTTCTGGGACTTCTGCCTCTTGGACTGTGCAGCTCCTGCTTCTTCCAGGTCTCCAGCCAGCAGATCGCCATTGTGGATTTATCCAGCTCTGGTTGTGTAAGCCAATCTAATAAATCCCCGTTTTATAATCATACTTCCTGTTGATTCTGTTCCTCTAGAGAACCCTGAATAATACAATGGGAAAGAAAAATATGCACTGATTCCAATTTATTCACAAATCTCAGTAATAAGTAAAGTGACATATATTCATCCTTAGTGGCTGACCAAAGAGAAGAATGTTGTTAGATTCGGTCAACTTTGGTTATGAGGATGGAAATAATTTTGAGCCATTTAAAAAGAAAATTATTGAAATTAAAGAAGATCTAATCTAGGATTAATTTAATTTAGAGTAATCTAGGGGAAAATGTTGCCTAAATAAATGACAATTAGGAGCTGGGATTGTAGCTCAGTAGTAGAGCACTTGCCTAGCATGTGTGAGGCACTGGGTTCAATTCTCAACACTGCATATAAATAAATTTTTAAAAATAATAAAGATCCATCAACAATTTACAAAAATTTTAAAATGACAACTAAACAATGATAGACAATAGACACTTTCTAAAGTCTCTAAAACTAATAATGTCTTGGTTTAGAAAGATGTCACTGAGAAAAGACCAAAGTTTTTAACTTAAAAAAAAAAAAAAAGACATTCGGGTAAAGATGACTGAATGAAGTTAAAAATAAGGACTATCTAATGACAATAGAGAGGCACAATTCACCTGGAGAAATCAAACACAAAATGGGTCACAGTGTCAGGCTGTCAACTTTAGAAGGAGAGGAAAGTTCATGAAAGAGAAAGAAAGTTTTGTCAAGACCCACTCAGCTGCCAAACACACTCCCAACAACCACATGAGTCCACAGCCACCAGGAAGTACATACAGTGTCTGAGCCACAAAGCCAAGGGACCTCCAAGAACATTTGAGAACTGGAAAAAAAAGGGGGGGGGGAGATAATTCAGTGTGATAAAAATGAATAAAAATGTTAGTACTGAATTATGAAATGTATTTCAAAAATTGCATAAGAAAATTATATTTAATGTGGAATCACTTTATATATCTGATCTGATTAAAAGTAAGAGGTCTCCAAAAATATGAATATTCAGGGGCTACTATAATTTTTAAACAGCCCTTCCAATAATCCCAGGATTAAAGAAAAGGGAAATGTGGGGCTAGATTTATCTTGTAGAGCGGAAAAAAAAAAAATCGTTCTTCTAAGGGTCAGCATTGATTTCACTTTGTTATTTACTTTTTTCTCTTAAATCAAAGCATCTTACAGAAGCAGGTGTGCCTAGTTATCTTAACTCTACACTTGCCTGTGGCTTAATTTAAGAAATTAATTTCTTTTGAAGGGGACACAAATCCAACCAGAACTTAAGTATATACTTATTTATTGATTTGATTAAAATGAGATGCCATTGACTTATCATTTGAGTAAAGCAGAACATCTGATTTATGTCCTGGGGCCCTATGGGTGACAGGCATGTGGTGCCCTCAGCCATTGGAGAGGCTCAGAGGGGCCTGGGGCACTGGGGCCCGTAGGCCATTCATCTCTAGTCGCAAGCATCATTGTCTGTTTACCACCTGATACAAAAATATTATTACCTGAGCCAGGTACAGTGGCACATGCCTGTAATCCTAGCAGTTTGGGAGGCTGAGGCAGGAGGATTGTGAGTTCAAAGCCAGCCTCAGCAACTTAGTGAGGCCCTAAGCAACTCAGTGAGACTCTGTCTCTAAATAAGAAAGGGATGGAGATGTGATTCAGTGGGTTAAGTGCCCCTGGATTCAATCCCTGGCACAAAAAAAAAAAGAAAAGAAAGAAAAGAAATATTTTAGAAATATTATATTATTTTCTGGACATGCTAAGATGCAAATGAAAAGGAACAGGGAGTTCCTTCCAGGAAACTGTACCAAACCTTTATGCCCAAGTCATAGTATAAATGAAAGTGAATCTTCTCTGGCTTAAGGAGGAAACCTAACTAATATTTATATGTTTGCAAAATAGAGATGCCTATTTAAGTGTTATTAAACAGGCAACTGACATAAAGTAAGACAACCAATTAAAATGGCAGAATTATAAGGGTTGTAAGTTACATTTCATAGAACGATATTTCACAGCAACAATCTTAAATCTATGTTGAGGTTCACCAATGTGATTGATTCACATGTTCTGATTCACCAATCAGAATTGGTGAATCAGAAATGAGAACAAAATTAATACAAAATTGATGCGATTATAACTGTCATTTAGAAACAAAGTAGCATTACATTTACAAGTGCTTGGGTTGATTTCTAATGCAGCCTGGGCTGTGGTTAAATGCTGCTTCCTCACCACACAGATTCATTGATATCTTGACACTAAGAAGATAGCAGTTGTTAGTTATCTCTGCATTTTACCACTGAGTTAGAAAGTACAAACTGTGAAGTTAGACCGGTTGTCTTACCCATAACATTTGGGGAGTTAAAAAAAAAAAATTAAAAAAACAACCTTTAGCTGTTTAACTGTCACACATAGCATCTCAAGTGAAAGGCACTTGTCTTGGGGTTATTTCCTCTTTGTGTTCTGTGGCACACTGGACCCTCCCATTTAGAAGCATTTAAGTATTTTGTATATCAACATGACAATGAAAGGAACCTGTTATTATATTTTCAGAGGATAAGATCACAGTCACAGTAATTAGTTCAAGGCATCTTAATCAGAAAAAGTCAGTTTCGCTCCTTGAGAGTGAACTCCCTTTAGCCCACTGACTCACTGACCAGACTAGAAAAGTTCAGATGGAAACATGCAGCAAAATAGTGGCTATGACCAACTAGAACAAATTTTAAAAATTACTATACTCCCCAAAATACATATATATATATAGTGGATGTAGTAGTTGGTGCTCACTGTCCTGTGCTGCTGGTATCTGACGGTCAGTACATCTGTTCTCTTGTTGACAACAGGTAGATTGACAGATGCCTCCTTGGAGATTTTGACTCTTTCCAATGACAGCAGGAGGAACTTACTTCAGGGAGATGAGGAAAAGCAAAGGACAGCCCAGGAGCAGAGATCCGGCATTACTCCTTGGCAGACCTCAGTTAGAGAGCAGGTCTATCATTTGACCTCCTAGTCATTCTTGACACCCATCAGGATGCCACTACTGACTTGGAATTTGGTGGAGACTCAGTGCTAATCCCTGTGTCTAGGGACAAGAAACACTAATAGCAAAAAGCTATAAAATGAGTGGGATTAGCATTTGCTTATTGTGAAAGATAAGGAGTTAAGATCTGATGACTTGGTACTTTAACAGCTTTCTTAGTAATTGATAGGATTTGATAAAATCCCTTTTAGGGAGGGTTAAGCAATGTTTTCCATGGACAGACTCCAATGTTTGACCATGTTATTTCATAATTATACAGATCAATTGGTGGAGCTGCTGTTACTTGTGATTAAAATGTCACATCCAACCTGTATTGTTTTATAATCCAACACAACAGCATTTAGCTCATGTATATTCTGTCCAAAGTGCCCAGAAAACTCCAAGTCATAAAAATTATCCATATGGGGAGACTACCAGTTGTTTATAACCTGAAGATTTCAGATTCATAAGAGCTGTGGGCTGGGCTGGGTTGAATAACATGACAAGTTCATTTTCCAAAATGCCATTTTGATACTTTACCATTTCTGCTGGGTCTGGATAATGTGGGTAGTAATAGCATTCTTGAGGCTATCGAACTTTGCAAACTCTGTTTGCACCATCCAGAAAGAGCCCACTTCTTTTGTGTGTGTGTGATGCTGGAGATTGAACCCAGAGCCTGTGCATGCAAGGCAAGCACTCTACCAACTGAGCTATATCCCCAGCCCAACCCACTTACTTTTAATGAACAAGGCATTCCAAACATGGAGTGAAATCTTTTACATTTGCTGACAGGTATTTGTATATAAGTTGCTGCTATCAATGCTGAAAAGATAAAATTACTAAAGCATACATTAGAAAGATAGCATTTCTATTTGACTAAATCAAGTCTGAATAATAATGAACATTCCTTCAAGGAGTAGAATGAGATTCTTCCTTGTCTTTAAAGTTTTTCTTACTCTATGGGCTTGAAAAATGGGGCAGTTCTTAAAGTCCTGCTGAGCTACCATGGAAAGACTGCTGAGTGTATTCATCACATCGAATTATTCTTAGGATCCTGTCTTTGTTCCTATGAGTTGGGCCATGAATTAAATTAGTGGAAAATGAAAATAAGTCCTTTGGCAGTGGCCAGAGATCACCCAAATAGCGCCAAAGATCATTTGAATACTCAGTTATCCTTGTAGTCTGAAGTATTTCTCCTCCCAAATTTGGGGTTGTCATAGAAGACTTGTTCTATTTTAAAATCAAGGGTCCAATCTGAGGATGAGGGAAAGAAGACCTTTGGGATATAATCAACTCTTTAAGAGGGGCCATCCTTATTGTAACTGTCATTAGTCACATATTACCCCAAAGCAGAGCCAGTATCACAGGAAATGTGAAGTTTATCTTGGAGGAAATAGTATCTGATCCAGGGAGAACAAGCCCTGCTGCTCAGGACTGCCTTTGCCACCAGGGTTGGGGCTGGGCCACGGTCCAGTGGTGTTTGGTTGGAGCAAGGTGCTTAGTATCTGAAACATTTTGGTCTTGCTTGGCTGCCCTTTCTGGGCCATTGCCTGGTAGCAATCCTGGAGGATTTTTTTTTTCCAGGTGGGCAAGGTGGGTGGATGGAGAAGGGGTATCTGTGTCCGTTAGTGTTGTGGGCAGTTGGCTTCTCCAGCATCCAGTCCAGGGTATTCAAGACAAAAAGACAACCCAGGGAACCCACTACCATGCATTCCCTGGGTTCCTAGTTCCCTACCAGTTTTCCTTCTATTTACTCTCAGAGCTTCCTTATATTTATTTTGCATACGATGCTCAAACTTTTGTTTAGCTGTACTTAGCAGGAAGAAGGAGAAGCACATTTACTTCACTTGGGTCTCCAATATTTTTATATCAATTAAATAGGAATCCCATTGGAATTCAGAAACATACCATCAATTTCAGAGTCTCTAAAGATACCCAGAATGATCTAGGTTAGCATTTTCTCCATTGTGAACCTTGCACCTCGATTGTTTTCTAAAACCAATTTTATTAGGGTCTGATATTCATATAATAATGAATATAATACAATGCACTCATTTTAAAATTGCAATTTGTTGAATTTAAATAAATGAACACAAGTATATAACTTTTACCACTATCCAATCCAGATACCCAATGTCTCCATTATTCCTCTCATCCCCAAATCTTCCTTGGGCCCCTTTGCAGTTGATATGCCTCTAATCCCTGCCCTGGGCAAGTACCAATCTGATTTCTTTCACTGCAGTTTAGTTTTTGATTGTTCTAAACCTTTGTTTAAATGAAATTAGATAGTTATTTTTGCTTATTTATTTTTATTTTTACAGACTGCATTTTGATTCGTTATACACAAATGGGGTACAGCTGTTCATTTCTATGGTTGTGCACAATGTAGATTCAAACTGTTTCTGTAATCATACATGTACATAGGGTAATGATGTCTGTCTCATTCCACCATCTTTCATACCCCGGCCCCCTCCTCCCTCTCATTTCCCTTTATGAAATCTAAAGTTCCTAAATTCTTTTCTTAACCCCAACCCCACCACCCCCATTATGTATCGACATCCACTTATCAGAGAAAACATTCAGCCTTTGGTTTTTTGGACTTGACTTATTTCATTTAGCATGATATTCTCCAACTCCATACATTTATCTGCAAATGCCATAATATTATTCTTCTTTATGGCTGAAAAATATTCCATTGTGTATATGTATACCACAGTTTCTTTATTCATTCATCTGTTGAAGGAGATCTAGGTTTGTTCCACAATCTAGCTGCTGTGAATTGAGCTGCTATAAACATTGATGTGGCTGCATTATTGTAGTATGCTAATTTTAAGTCCTTTGGGTATAAACAGAGGAGTGGGAAGGCTGGGTCAAATGGTGGGTCCATTCCAAGTGTTCTGAGGAATCTCCATACTGCTTTCCAGAGTGGCTGCACCAATTTGCAAGTCCACCAGCAATGTACAAGTGTGCCTTTTTCCCCACATCCACACCAATATCTATGAAATCAGATAGTAATACTCATTTGTTTCACTTAGCAAGATGATTCTGAGATCCATCCATATTGTGTGTATTAGTAGTTCCTCTTTTTTTTTTCAGTGAATAAATTGCATTATATGACTCTACCTCAATTTGTCCATTCACCCCAGATAGACATTTGTATCGATTGTTTCCTTTTAGGCTATCATGAGTTAAGGTGCTATGCTATGAATACTTATGTACAAATTTTTTCTTGTTGTTTTTCTGATGTGTGTTTTCATTTCTCCAACATCTAGGAGTAATATAGAATGGCTGATTCATACAGTAAGTGTATCTTTAACTTTATAGAAAACAGCTAAACTGACTTCCTAAGTGCTTAATTTTGCATTCCTAATGAAAGCAAATGAGAATCCTAGTTATTTTATATCCTTGGGAGGGAGCTCTGGTCACAGCAGAGCTAAGGAGGTGAGAATCCCTCCAAAGCCATAATGACTGTAGTGCTTGGCTTTACCTAAGGAACTTCTTACTGAACTAGCCCACGCTCACACCATTACAGGTCGTCCACTCCCCTTTAAAAGAGCTTGGAAGGCCAGGTCAGGACAGGTTGTGGGGTCTAGTTTGCAACACCCAGAAACACTCCTGACATTTGACTTTGAAATTCTGTTTTTTGAATCCCACCCATTTTTCTCAAGTCTAACCCCATTTTTGTCAACATAAGGGATCCTTCCTTAAAGGAAATAACACTGCTGGGTCTCCTTCAGAAGCTCAGCCTAAAAGAGATGTGACATTCACTTGGACAGGCAAGGGTAGCAGAGAACAGTAGACCAGCCAGATGTCAGTAGCCTGGGTAGGAAAAATGACAAAGATAATTGTAAGGCTATGGACTTTGAGGGACTTTGTAAGTTCCTTACTTTCTGACTGTAATACTGCTCATGGAATCCATTAATATGTACACAACTTTTTCCTATTGTAAATGAGAAAAAGGTTTTAATTCTTTTATATGAAAGAATTAATCCTTGATTCAATTAATTCGACTTCAATGAACTTGACAAGTTTTACCAAAGTCTCTCCCTGTGTAATAGTGGTCATTCAGAAATGTAAAATTTTAAGTGGAAAATGCCCTGACCCATTCATATTGGCTAGTGTTTTTTCCATTTTCTATCTGTTGCCCATTCATCAGACTACTTGTTAGGAATCCTAATCAATTAATGCATTTCTCCTTTGATAACCTGGCCCCATCAGCCCTTGGAAGTCTCAGGCAAGACAGCACTACAGGAGGCCCAGAGCTGGGGGCTGGATGAGTTTGGTCCCATTTAGCCTTTAGTTTTCCCCCATTTAGATTGAGGGTATTTCCAAAATCACACCTTGTGACAGGTTCTTCTGGCTGCACACTATGTTACCGTGTTCCCTGGGACACACAGAATAAAGGACTTTGAAATGACAAAACATGCTTCCTTCAGATTGTAGCATTTCCCAGAAAGATAACATTTTTACCGGTGTGGCATCCAAAAAATTTTCCAAGATTGTGTACAGTATGTAAATGTGGTAGAAAGAAAATTCTGGTGAATTTCCCAAGCAAATTAATAGTTGAATCACAAGGCTTCTATCAAGTGTTACTCACCCCTTACTCACTCCCTCCCTTGGAGCTGGGTATGACTAAGCAGGCAGGATCAGCAGAATTCTAGGATGCCCTCCTGGTACATGCCTTGTATGACCACATCTGTGTGTGTGTTGGAAAGATGCAGGTGACTTGATGGGATACCACTCCCTTGAGTAGGACAGGATGTGGGCCAAGAGTGAAGCAATTCTGCAGATGTAACTAAAGGCTCTAATCAATTGAGTTTGAATTAATCAAGAAGAAAAGTATCCCAAACGAACACCATCTGATCAGATGAGTGCTTTAGAAGAGCCCAGGCATTCAATGAAAGGAGATCATTTGAAGTGAGAGAACTCCTCCTACCAGCCCTTGAGTAATGGACCATGGAGGGGGCTGCATAGCAAGCTGAGGGTGACCTGCAGAGGCTGAGAGTGGTCCTGACTGGCAGCCAGACAGAAAACAGGAACTTCAGTCCTATAACCACAAGGAACCAAATTCTACCAATAAACTTCATGAGCTTGGGAACAGTTTCTTTCCTTGTGAGTGTAAGCGCAAAGAGGAAAAACAGGAGGCAGACCTCGACGGATTCAGAGATGCCTTTATTCCTTCGCAGAGTCGGGCGTCATTTGGGTCCACTTTCCTGGTGGAAAATGGCCACCAGTTACAGGGGGAATTCTGATTTTATAGGGTATGAGGAGGGTGATGTAACTATTGTGTGCATGCAGTTTAAAATTAGATAGCGAAGGATGAGTATTCAAATCTTGCCCAATGTCATTCAGGATTAGGTTGACCTGGGGAAGGTCAAGGTTTAGGGCCTAGCATTCCATATCCGCCCTTTTCGCCAGGGTCCATTGTTGTCAGGAATGCACTGGGAGAGGTTTAATGGTTGATCAGTCTCCTTTCCCAATTCTCCAGCCACACCGTCCCTTCATTTTTCTTGGGGAGTTATTTTATAGGAATATTATTTTCCATAACCCTTCAGGGAGACCTCCAACTGGTACCTTGATTTCAGCCTGGTGAGACTGGACCTTAAAACACACACACACACACACACACACAAAACACAGACATACGTGTAAGAAGATGGCATGCCACCTCTTTTCTAAAACACCAGATCTAGGTTTTGGGTGTTAGCAATGGGTATAGGTATGTCATGGGAGAAGAGATGTTTTCAGAGAAGGGTCTGAGGAGTTGCAGAAGGGGGGGGGGGGGGGGGGGCGGTGGGTACTCAGGACCAGTAGGGTTCTTGGCATATGTGAAGGAAAAGAATTTCAGCACGACCTAGACAAAGGCACAGACAGGGGTTTATTTAGGAAGGTAGATAACATTCAAGGGAGAATGTGAGCTGTCTCCAGAGCGAGAGGCATCTGTGAATTGGGCTGGGTTCCAATATTTATAGAAGGGCTGTATCAGAGGCCAGACTGGAGGGGGATTCAGGGTGGAGCTGCACAATTTCACGCCAGTTTTCCAGTGCTTGTGAACTTCCCTCGTTTTACAGGGGCATGGCCAAGGTTTACAACTGTGTTTTCTGCCATCTCAGTGAATTGATTCTGCATTTCAATAGCTTGAGGGTGTTTCCCTTAAGATTTCTCTCTCTTTATCCTAAATTCCTATCTCCTTAGAACAAAAGGGAGAGATTAAACTAAGGGATACCACCCAAGCAGGTTCCTTCCCCTCAGATCTTGTTTCTTTCCCTTACTTATTCGGACCCTCACTCACTTTTTAGCCCTGTATGAGTAATCCTTCCCATTTTGCTATAATGAAATATCTGAGGCTGGGTACTTTATAAAGAAAAGATGTTTCTTTAACTCACTATTCTGAAAGTTCAAGGGCATGGTGCTGGCATCAGCTTGGCTCTGGTGAGGACCTCATGGCAGATAGTATCACTATGTTGGGAGCACATGACAGAAAGAGAGAGTCTGAGAGGGAGAGAGAGATCACAGCCAGAATGGAAGCCAAAGAGCTGGGGGAATGGCCAGGCTTATTGTTTTTTAACTACCCTCTCTCAAGAACTCATAATGCATCCTTTCCAAGGTCATGCTTCCTATGACCAAACAACCTCCCACCAGGCCCCAGGTTCCACCACCTCCCACACTGCCACACTGAGGGTCAAGACTCCAACACGTGAACCCTTGGGGACCAACCACATCCAAACACTTAATAAGGAATGTAACATTCCCTTGCAGAGCGAGGGTTCTAATCTAGGACCCCACCTGGGTACTAAGAGAAGTCCCTAGAAAGCTGAGATATTCTGTCTTAACTTGGCCTACTCCCTGTGCAATCTGGGGGTAGTAGGATGTACCATCTCTTTAAGATCTGTCTCCCTCTCCACCTACCCTCAGCCTGAATCCAGTTTGACTGAGTTGATTATAGCCCATCTACTGTTCTGCCTTAGGATTGACTAGAATCACCTGTCAGCTGGGAAGTGTTCCTAGGTTTCTCTGTGGATTAAAAAAAAAAAATCCTTGGATGCTTCAAGTCTAGTATACAAAAGGTATATACTACTTGCATATACCTATATGCATATAACCTATGCACATCCTCCTATATACTGCAATTGTTATACTCCCCAAAAAGATTCTCCAGTGCCATCAGGAGAGAGAGAGACACCCTAATCCTAATCCCTTCCCGCTCCCTATAAATGCTGGCAACAAAAGAACTAACACACGATTTTTCCCGGCACACCGCTTTTAGGAGTAAGGGAGGTTGTCGCTGGCCAGCTAAAATGAAGGCTTCTTTTGGCTTTACGCGATCGGCTTGGATGATTTTATTTTCTTTGGGGACAACAAAGTCATCTCTGTAAACTCGACGGAGTGGGTTCAAACCAAATTATGAGCTCACCGCCATGGAAATATGAATAAGGCCAGTAAATGGCTAAACCAGAGCCAGATGGAAGTGATAGGCTTTATTAGAGATTGCGCTCCCGGGCGAGATCCCAGCCCTCCGGGGTGAAAGCGGGGGTGGGAGAGCCAGAAGAAGTCGCAAAATGGCTTTGGCTGCTCAGGGTTTTTATACAGGGGGAAGGGACTGGGGGGTTCTGCCCAGGAAAGGTGGGTCAAGGTGGACGTCAGGGTCAGCAGGTATCCTCCTGATTGGTCACCTCTGGCGCGCCACCTGGCCCTTTGTGCTCGCAGTGGGTTGCTAGGGTCTTTTATCTGCTTTCTCCTCTGTAGCCGCTTCAGTGTGACCCGACAATCTCTATACCTAATACTGTGCAACTAGGTGTACTTTATTGTTTAGGAAATAATGACAAAAAAATCTGAACATGATCTGTACAGACACAATTTTTATGCCAATTACTTTCTACCTGTAATTGAATCTGCAGATGCAAAACCTGAGGATATAGGACACTAAGTTTTATTAAACTGTTGAGTCATTCAGGTTTCTTTCAGCTTTCTTTTTTGACAGATAAATAGGTAGGGACTTTGAGATTAAGGTAAGGGAGGGGTTAGAATTCTCATGCTCTGGAATTTTCTTTGACTCTGCTCACTCATATTGACTTGAAGGAAAATAGCCTCTTATCAAGTGCTTCTTGTTTAAATTATAAGCCACCCAGCAAAGTCCTCAAGGGCATGAAATGTGTCTTTATCTCTGTAGCCCTAACACCTAACAAATCAATTATAAGCAAATAAATTGTAAGCACTCAATAAATGTTGAATTTTCATTCAATTAAGTCCCAAGTTTTCAATTCTGTGAATATTTCAATGAAATGGACACAGGTACATTAAAATAAGTTGGAAATCATAATCTGAATCTTATTATGTAATTTGGTATCATTATAATATCAGCAATAATACCACCAGTTACCTGTGACATGAGTTCTGCTTCCCAGATGGGAAGATTAAACACTGGAGAAAGGCCCAAGCAGGTTTAGAAAGCAAGTTCTATTTATTTATTTATTTATTTATTTATTTATTTATTTTGAAGTTGGTCAAATATTTTCATAACTCGTTTCTGTTGATTTTTTTGTAAAACTTTTCCAGGACACTTTCAGATTTAAAAATAAAGTTGGTGATGCAGGTGCTGGTCAGCCTTCTTACTTGTACCTCATACCTTAGCCTCCGGGGTAAAGAAGAGGTCCAGGGGCAATGCAGCAGTATCTGTTTGGTTCTCCCACCTTAACTCTGTGTAGTTAAATGACATTCATAGGCTACAGAGACCCAAACAACTTTTCTTCCTGGGCTGAGTATTATATATAAGTCGGGTCAGCTGCTGCCCCAAGCCAGCTTCATCTTCTGATTGTGGGCTTTGGAGGAACGAGAGAACTGGCTCTTGGCCACTGTGAGGGGGACAGCTTTGCCACTCAGATATACCTTGTTGTGACATTCGGGTAGCCAGGGTTCAGAGCTACAGGGCTGGGGTCCCTGGATCACTCCCACATAGGCCATCACATAACCTGTCATAAAGGCATCAAAACCAGCCCGGTGCAATCCATCCCCAGGCACTGGGTTAGGATTGGCTTGGCCCCCTGGCACTTCTGAGGTAGCCATGTCAGTTGTTTCATACCTTGTTGCTTTAAGCTCCTTCTCCAGGTCGTTTTTGTGATCTTGATCAGAGCCAGGCTGGTCCTCTGTATCATCCTCAGCCACTTTTTGCTCAGTTTCCTCAGCCTTGAGGCTGTCCCCATGGACCTGCTTTGTGGGAGGACCATCCTCAGCTTCCCCAGAGGTCTGTGTCCCAGGCAGGCTCAACAAAGCCCTCCTACGTTTTTCCCTACGACGTCGCCGCCGCCGCTTGTCTTCTACCACAGCCTCATCAGTGTCAATGATAAGGTCAATATCATGGGACCGAGGACACTGCGGTCCCACAGGGCACCAGCCATAGGCCGAGAAGTTGTCACAGATACTGGTGGGATGAGGACGGTGAGTTGTAGGGGTCATGCAGCAGCGGTAGTCAATATGGGCCCTCATGCTAGAAGGATAGCTGCAGAACTCCAGGGTAAGGTGTGGGCTGCCAGCTGCCCGCTGCTTCCCATTTTCCCGTTCACATTTCCGGAACGCATATTCTAAGTAGGAGGCCGTGAAGCGGACATGAAACTCAGCAGCATATTTGGTATCATAAATGCCTGCTGGGAACATCTCACACAGGTCAGCAGTGAAGGTTCCCAGGCTCTCAGGCAGGTGTGCATAGAAGTTCTGGTACAGGAACACCAAGTCTATAAGGCCATTATGCAGCACAAGGGGCCGACGGGCCCGGATTAGCTCCAGGAACAGTGTCCGCACTGACTGGCTCTGGCTCTCATCACCCTTGTCATTGCCCTTATGGTAGGGTATGCCCTGGGCATACTGCCGATTGAAGTTGAAGCCATGCTGCACCAGGAACTGCACCGACTTTGGTTCTATAACATACTCCTCCATGCACAGCAGGGTGAGATTGAACACCTGGACCAGGTAGGAGTGTTCACCCTTGTCAGGCTGCTGCTTGAAGCAGGCAAGGCCCAAGGAGAGGATAGAACGGGTTCTAGCAGCATGACACACAGCCTTGTAACGTTCCTCGATGCACTGGTTCAGCAAACTCTTTCTGTCTCCAAGCCCACTCAGTTCCGTGTCAACAGCCACAAAGCTAGCTGTCTTTATAGCCAACAAGAGGGATGGCCACATCTCCTTGAAGTTGTCACTTTGCACATCCACTACAGGCACCTGGATTACTAAATCATCCCCAGATTTTGTGCATTTGTTGACACCACCGTCTGAGGCCCCCGGAGTTGAAGCTGCGCCATCGTCACTGCCGGCAGCCATGACGCCGCGCGTGCCGCGGGTCCCTCGCTTGAGTTGTCTCGGGTACGGAGGACTTCCGTTTAGTCTCCGGGCGCTACCCCGGCGGCCGGCAATGGGGCGGGGTCTCGCGCTCGGAGTCGCAATTGGGTTGGACTTCCGTTCCGCAAGTTCTATTTAAATGACAGTATCAGACTTCTCCCAGGAAGAAGAGGGGGGCCAGAGCTGGTGTCCTGATATCCCAAGAAGTGGGAATGTCCTGCCCCTTTTATACATTTTAGATTTTCTCTGTTCTCCTGCCCTCTTCCCCCTCTTGTCTCTCTCCATCCTGGGTATGCGACTAGGCCTACCTGACCAGGCAGGGGTGAGCCAAAAGGTAGAAGCGATTGGGCCAGGCGGAAGGGCCAAGTGTTGGAGTGATCCAGGTAGTCAGCAGGCCAGGAGGCATTCATCTTTGGCTCCTGCAGGGAGGAACAATTCCCGGGGCAGTTATCTTGGTAAGGGTGGAGGAAGGGCTCTGGAGGCATTAGTATATCAATACCCCAGGGGCAATCTCCAACTTCCCAGACCCAAGGGCTTCCATCTTCCCAGTCCCACTTATCTACACTGCCTATCTTTAATTCTTGCTTCAGTGATATGATCAGCAATATTAGTGAATATTTTCACTAATGATTTGCCTACTACTTTTCTCAAAAGAATAGAACTCTAAAAACTAATACACTTTTTTTTCTAAATTACCATAAATGGAATATTTATTTCTCAATTTAAGTTTTTTTTTATAGTTGAAGCTTTCTTTATATGCAATGCTGAGAAGTGAACTCAGTGCCTCACACATGCTAGGCAAGCACTCTACTACTGAGCTACAACCCCAGTCCCTCAATTTAAGTTTTTATATGTGTTCCATAAATGGGCAAACAGGATGTAAGGGGTTAAATACCTCAAGGACTGTGTGCACTTTCAGGGTTAAACCTGCTAACCTGGTTGCTGTATTAGCCAGATCTCCCTCTCCCTCTCCCTGTAGTTTAGCTTAGTGGTCAAGAGCAGAGATGGCAAGACTCCTGAGATCCAATCCTGACCTGGCCACTTAACAATGCCCTGTGCCCTTCGTCAAGTTACTTCATTCCTGCCACCACTACCCCACCCCCATCTGTAAACTGGGCATATCTCCATGAGGTTGGTAAGAGAATTACAAGTTAATATTTATAAATCGTTTAGCATGGAGGGTGGCACAGAGTTGACAGCAATATCGATGTCGATAAATAAATAAAATGTTCCTTAGTTTTACTGACATTTTTGATGATGGCAAATTGTGATGGATATCTAAATAAAATAACATGGCTCTACAGTACTTCGTCAAATTTTTCTCATGTCACTCCTGTAAGCAAAAATAACCAACACAGTTGGCACCATTATGAAAACACAAATAACCAGGACAGAAGCAGACCTCAAATGGATCAGCAAGCTTTCCTTTCTTCCACAGAGGGGTCCATCAGTCATTTTAAGGGCTCATTTTCTGGGTACGAAAATGGCCCTCGAGTTACAGAAGGAGCCCGAGTTTTAGAGTTTCCGAAGAAGGTGAATCAATAATTGGAAACTGCGGATGTGCTGATCAGACAGTCAGGGAGCTAGTTGTGCAGGTTAAAATTTTAAGTCAGGAAGGCAGTTGTGAAAAGTTTGAAACTCACTGTTACTGGGAGAGATAGGAGCTCAGATCCCAGAGAAAGAAAAGCAATGGGCAAGATTTGAATACTCATCCCTGGGGATCTGAACTCAGATCTTCCCAAATAACGAGTTTTAACCCTTTTACAACTACCTTCCTAGGTTAAAGTTTTAACCTGCACAACTAGCCCCTGACTGTCCAAACTGCATGTCCGCAGTCTCCAATGAAACCATAAAACCCAGACTCCTTCTGTAACCCAGGGGTCAGCTCCAAACCCAGAAAATGGACCCTCCCATGCCTGATGGATGGACTTTGCTGCAGAATAAAGGAAAGCTCTCTGATCCGAGGATTGCTTCCCGTCTCCTGCCTCCATCATTTAAGTGCCATGAGCTGACATGTGGGAAATGGAGCAGAGAGAGATTGAAGTCATTTCATTTCTGAGTTGAAATGAACTGCATGTGACTGTGTTGTGTGAAAAATATTTTAGTTGTAGTTTATCTATGTTTCACATGCTGAAAAACTCTAAGTATGGTGCTGATGTCAACTTAAAATTTCTGGAATTTACTTTTTCCTGTCCAAGGAGGCTTTATAGTTCACATTGATGCAGTGATTTGAAGGGACATTTACATCAGGGCTTGAACACAGAGCACAGAGAGGGACCGAGGGCTCATAGACAAATGTCTACAATAAGCCTCCATCAATGATTTTGTGAATTTTTAGAAAAAATTAAAGAAGAGAACCCACAGTAAATCATCTTAAATGTTTAGAAGGTAACTCTAAGACTATGAATGGATTAGAGTGGCCCTGAGTTTATAACAGTGGCTGCTGCTTTGTGAGTTGTTCTTTGCAAGATTATATCCTTTCCTTTTGCCGTTTGCAAGGTTACACCCAATCCCTTTGTCCAGCATTCTAAATTCTAAAGAAAAGCCCCATCTCAAGGGCCGAGGATATAGCTCAGTTGGTAGAGTGCTTGCCTAGCAAGCAGAAGGACCCTCGGTTCAATCCCCAGCATCACAACAAACAAACAAATCGGCAGCACCTAAATGATTAAGATGTTCACTGCTAAATAACCTTTCTTAAGGTGCATAGAACCCAGAGCACATGAAGACCTTTAGGATAACATCAGAATATGTAACACCTCGTCTCAGTCTTTAGTTCCTGTGCTTGGAGGAACACAAAACATATAAATTATTGTGAGGTTTAACTTGTAGGAAAGTAATATGTCTGTCTCAGGAACCACAGGAACTAGCCCCAAGAGGCTGGGTTCCACTGTGATGTTCCATCCAAAGAAGAAAAAGAGACACATGTCCCAGAGAAAAAGACACCACAGACCCTGGCTCTTCCTTTCCCTCCCGTTATGGGCAGACTCCTGCTCCTTCTTGTTAAGGCTTCAATATGAGATGCCCTCCAAAATC
Organism: Glaucomys volans; assembly: GCA_020662805.1. Taxonomy (NCBI): domain Eukaryota; kingdom Metazoa; phylum Chordata; class Mammalia; order Rodentia; family Sciuridae; genus Glaucomys; species Glaucomys volans. The sequence goes on from JAJEJO010000548.1 coordinate 333,982, forward strand.
TCATGTGCAATGCAAGAAGGTTTGGAGGAGAAATGATTGGGTTATAGCCTTAATCTAATTAGTGAATTAATCACTCATGGCATTAACTGAGTGGTATCTGGAGGCAGGTGGGGTGTGGCTGGAGGAAGTGGTTCATTAGGGGAGTGGCGAGTGGCTTTGGGGCATATATTTCATATCTGGAGAGGGGATTCTCTCTACTTTCTGATCACCACGTGAGCTGCTTTCCTCTCCACACTCTTCCACCATGATGTCCTGCCTCACCTAGAGCCCCACGGAATGGTGCCAGCCTTTTACGGCCTAAGACATCTGAAACTGTGAGCTCTCCCCAACCCCCACTAAATTTTTCCTTCTCTAAAATTGTTCATTTTGGTCCATTAGTAATAGCAGTGAAAAAGCTGACCAAAACACCTCCCTAAAAATCCCTTCATTCCTGAATTCCCTAATATGGGACTTTATGGATGATAGTCCACTTCATCATCCAGGATGCTGGCCCTTGAATAAAACTGATTTCCTTGTCACTAACTCTCATCTCCTAAGTATTGGCTTTTAAGTGATGAGCAGCTGGACTTGGGCTCAGTAACAAGTTTAGTACATCTTTTTATTTTTTAAATTTTTCTTAGTTGCAGATGGACACAATATCTTTACGTATATTTTTATGTGGTGCTGAGGATCGAACCCAGTGCCTCACACATGCAAGGCAAGTGCTTTACCACTGAGCCACAACCCCAGCCCCTAGTACATCTTTTAAAAATTTTTTTCATGGGGCTGGGGGTTGCAGCTCAGTGGTAGAGCACTTGTCTAAAATGTGTAAGGCCTCGGGTTCAATCCTTGGCACCCACATAAAAATAAAAAAAAGGTATGGTGTCCATCTACAACTAAAAAAACATTTAAAAAAAATTTTTTTTTCATGAGCTCATTGACTAAACCAAAATGCTGCTTTGGATCAACCTTTTCAATCTTTCAATGCTGCTCTATATTTGAAGATACGTGACACAGTGGGCTAGAATGGGAAGAGGACACGGATAAAACTGATTCAAATTTTATATAATTTTATACTTATTCTGGAAATTCAAATAAAATGTAAAGGATATTTAAATAGAATGAATATCAGAGAAATATGCCTGGAAAGTTCATATTAAATTTCTTATATGTACAGAAAAATTTTGAAAAATTTTTTCAGATGGCCACCAAGTTGCTCATTAGGGATAAAGTAGTAGAAAATAAAATAGAAAGATGGAATCAGTCTGTACATTAAAAACAAATGCACCAGGCATGGTGGTGATACCTATAATCCTAGCAACTCAGGAGGCTGAGGCAGGAGGATGGCAAGTTCAAAGCCAGTCTCAGCAACTTAATGAGACCTTATCTCAATATACAAAACCAAATGGGCTAGTGGTGTGGCTCAGTGGTTGAGTGTCCCTGGGTTCTATCCCTGGTATTAAAATAATAGTAAAAAAAAGAAAATGCAATTTAAATCATTGAATTTTTATATTATCCTGAATTGGGGTAAAGGGATGGTGAGTCAGACCACAGGTGATATACATATGTCAGACAAATCTGAATTGTTTCTCATTCTGTGGTCTCAAGTTCATAGTAAGGAAGCCCAGCCATGGGGCGGAGGGAGCAGGAAATGGAGAAGGCTGAGTTAATTATGTAGGTTTTGGTGCAAAGGTTGCCTCCATCACTCATGCCAGCAGTCATTCAACTTATTCTTACAGATATTAAATAGGAACTCAGTGAGAAACCACTTGCAAGTTTTATTTATTAGTCCTTTCTGCTTGAATTTGCAAAAGCAATAATGGCCCCAGAGGTAAACGTTTCTAATGGATATAGTGTCATTGGTTGGAAGAAGGGAGTTGCTATTGCTACATAGTGCTTTTTTTTTTTATATTTTTTGGATGTTGATAGACCTTTATTTTACTCATTTATTTATATGTGGTGCTGAGAATCGAACCTAGTGCCTCGCACATGCTAGGCAAGCGCTCTACCACTGAGCCACAACCCCAGCCCCTCTATAAGGTGCTTTTGACTACATTGTATTCCAATTAAAAACTGGAAACAAAAACTAATTTTGGGTGTTTGAACAGAATCATCCCTTATTTTGGTGAACTTTAAAAATGGGCAAGGGTCTTGGAGAACTTGGTCAAGAAACTAAATAGTATAAATGAACATAGGATGTGGAAATGTAATCAACTCACTTCAAAGGTTGTTACATAATATTAGAGATGTCTCCTTCCTGGCACCTCACCAGCCACCATCTTCCAACTCTCAAATCTTAAATCACTTCTACCATCTCTGACATGTATTCCTTCTTCCTCCATTTTCTACATCCACTAAAGTGCTTTTGCTCTGGTTAATTATTTTCATGTACTAAAAATAATCACTGTATAATACAGCATAAAAGTAAGAGATGGGCTATTAATTATAGGACTCTGTCTGTGGTTTACTAAGAAATGTATTTGGTCTTGGTCCCAGTTGCTGGCAGAGAGCTCCTAAAACTCTCAAAATTTCCTGATAGGAGTGACTTTAGTTATTCATGAGCCCCTTTCACTCACACCTGAGCTTTGGCTAATGAGGTGACTCAGGGTGGAGACCTTTGGTAATCTTAGAATGAATATGGTCACCAGAAAGACCAGTGATTAGACAATAAGCACTTTCCATCCCACCCACAACCTGGTAAACACATCAAAATATTGGGGGTCAGTGCCCCCAGAGACAGCAAGGAAGCTCTGTCCTTCCCCAGCACACGTTGCTCTATGCATCTTTTCCATGTGGCTGTTCTTTGGTTGTATTATTTAATAAACTGGGAAATGTAAACAGAATATTCCTTAGTTCTGTGAACTCTTCTATCAATTATTGAGCCTGAGAAGGGTTATGAGAACCCCTATTTACAGCCAGTTGGTCAGAAGAATGTAGGTGTCTCATCTCTTGGTCATACGGTTTCATTTACAAAATGGTTTCTTTCATGCTAGTTCATTTTTCTACATAGTTCCATCTTTGTTAGGATTAAATATGCTTCATCTCCAATTCAAACAACCCATTTCTGATTACAATCTTTCAAAAATTTAGTTTTGCTGTTCCAATCTTCCCACTACCAGGGGTTTTAATCAGGACCACCAGGTTATGGGCCACTCTTTTTATTAGATTCCCCTGTGCTTTCATTTCCATTTATTCAGCTTAGACGCCATCATTCATCAATTGAGAAAAATCATTTCCTAGAACCCTGAAAGCTGTGACTCCTCTGTCTTAAATAAATGTAGACAAAGGGCTGGGGATATAGCTCAGTTGGTAGAGTGCTTGCCTCGCATGCACAAGGCCTTGGGTTCAATCCCCAGCACCACAAATAAATAAATAAATAAATGCAGACAAAAGCCTAAGGTTGGAAAAACCCAACACAGGTAACACCCATGCCAAGGCCCCCCACCCAGCAATCTTACTAATCTTCTCTGGTCAACTTCTCCTACCCTTGACAATGACTGTCCCAGACCTTCCTTACTCTTGGAATCCTCAATCCCACTATCATCTCTTCTACTTTGGGTGAGTTCTTGTCTTGTTTCAGATGATATAGAAGCTACCGTTAGGGAACTTCCTGCCATAAAAAGTACAAATCTAGCTTCATTCACACCCAGTCTCTCATATATTTTTAACATATATTTTTTAGTTGTAGATGGATACAATAACTTTTTTATTTATTTATTTATTTATTGGTACTGGGGATTTACTTATTTACTTATTTATTTACTGGTACTGGGGATTGAACCCAGGGGCACTCCACCACTGAGCCACATCCCCAGCCCTATTTTGTATTTTATTTAGAGACAGGGTCTCACTGAGTTGCTTAAAGCCTCGCTAAGTTGCTGAAGCTGGCTTTGAACTCACGATCCTCCTGCCTCAGCCTCCCAAGTGCTGGGATTACAGGCGTGCGCCACTGTGCCTGGCTTTATTTTATTTTTATGTGATGCTGAGGATCAAACCCAGTGCCTCACCTGTGCTAGGCAAGCACTCTACCACTGAGCCACAACCCCAGCCCACTTTTATGGTTTTTAAAAAGAAAATATTCTCTTCCCCCTGCTGCACTCCAACTCTGCTTGTTTACCCTTTAGGGGTATAGGATCCTATAGGATCCTATAGGATCCTCAGGGATCCTATACTGTCAGTTACTTTTCCCTGTAATATTTTCAATCCTTTTCTTAATTGGATCCCTGCCATCAGCATTTATATCTGCTCAAATCTCTCCCACTTAAAAAGCCAAAATCAAAACTCACTTTTGCCTCTGGGAACTTCCTTCTCTCCTGTGTGAGTGCACCAGTGTATTTAACTGGTTTTCTTTGCAGTTGGGTTGCTGCCATTTTTTTTTTTAATCATTAAAACAATGTTGCAATGAAAATCTTGCCTGTAATTTTGCATACTGGCAGGTGTACAGGTAGTCTAGATTCCAAGAAATGATACTCCTACTTCAAAGAGATTGGTATTGTCAGATTCCACAGGGTAGCAGACCATTTCACACTCCCCAGTCTTGATAACAAATTCTCAAACTTTGGAAATTCTTACCAGTCTGATAGATGACATAATACCTTAATTTTACTTGCATTTCTCTCATTTTGATGGAGATGAAGCTCTTTATTCAAGTTTAAGGGACATCTGGTCTTTCTTTTTCTGTGGTCTGCCTTTTTAATGCCCTTGACCCATTTTTTTTTATTGAGTTGTTGGTCTTCATTTTAATATCTGAGACCTCTTTATAGAGAAGGGAGATTAGAATAGGCTAGATTTTTCTCAACACAGTACAGAACCACAGTTTAAAAAGAGGTTGTAATAAAATCATTCATGATACTTCCTCCTTGAAAGTAAGAGCTCCTAATTCCATTTTTTTTTGTTTCTGAGTTAGAAGTAATATATATTACATCATAAAAATATTGGAATAAATTTAAAACCACCTCCAGTACCACTTTCCTCTATTCCTTTTCTAAGTACACATAAAGTTAAAAGGAAGCACCCTCCTGTCACAACCCTGTTCCCAGAGGTTGCTATCTATGGCTTGTAGCCTATCTCCCTAACCCCAGCCCCTGTGGTTTAGATTGCCCCCTGCCCCACATTAGCCCTGATAAAAATTTATGTGGTGGAAAATTTTCAAATTCAAAATCTGGTCCTATTTGTTGACTGAGATCTATGAAAACCTGGCATCCTGGTCATTTTAGAAACAGAAACTTCTGATAGGACTTATGACCTGGGGTCTGGTCATTTGCCAGCACCTAAACCGTCACATTAGGACCCTGTTGCATCCTCTTTGGTTCTTTCAGATTAAGCTCTTGGTTAAAATATTTTAACTTCCATTTAGCAGCACATACCAGACACATCATCAACAATAAAAAACTCAAAACACATTGGTGATTTTAAATTTGAATTTGTTTTGAAATAAAAATGCAATAACAAATTTTTTACAAAATTGTCACACAAGAACACACCTTAAGATACCATTACATGCTATGTTTTCTTAGAAAAAGTCAATAGATTCAATTAGCTGTCAATTAAAATGTGAGTTCCTTTCTTTGAGCAAAAAGAAAGCTCATATGAAATGTTGGATTGAAAGCCAGTGAGACCCTCCAGAGCACTCAGTAATGACTCAATATCTCCAGGAGTGTGGAAGCCAGAATTCTGGCCTCCCTGGCTGAGGCTAAGCTCTAGCCTCCAGTTTCCCCCTGTGCACAGGACAGGCTCCAACTGGATGCTTCTGAGTCCTGTGTACCTGGTCCTTTTATTTCAAGTAACTACATAAAATGTTGCCACTATTTTACTTTGATTGTAAACTTCAGAAAATAAGGTTTATTACAAATTTTACCACAAGGAGTACCATGATTTTTATTATGACTCTCACCACCTTTGGGAAAAAAAAAAATCTCGATTTCATAAGTTTCTCATTTGGTTTGTCATCTTATATCAGTATTCATGCCTCAGGAGCACCTGCCACATGCATACCTGTACACGTAAAAATCCTGCCGGTGATCCTTTTCTGAAGCTTAGTCTATGGCTCTGCCTACGTTGAATAGGCTGTGCCACATCTCAGGCTCAAACCATCTTCTCTAAAATTATACAGTGCCCAGCTGATCGTTTATTGTTCTTTCCTTATATTTTCACTAGTTATTATACAAATCATATTAGGTATGTTCCTGTAGCATTTCTTCATATAGCTTAACAATCAAAAATTGAATTTTTTTCATATTATTCTTTAGACATTTTGTTGGTCTGTACATCTTAGTTGATTTGCATAAAAACAAATGAGATGAAACAATCGGGGGTATATCTTAGCACCATATAGTTATGATTTGGTCCTCAATTAATGTTGTAAGTTAGCCTTAGAAGAATCAACTCAGCTTGCTCAGACATTCTCTAAAATATTTAGTTCCTGTCTCCATAGTAAACGTGTTTTTTTTATTTTTACAACAGACATGCTCAGAACAAACAGCACAAAACCATCAGCTATGACAAGTGATAAAAATGCACTCGGCTGACTTCCATTTACTAATTCTAAAATAATGGCCTTTGAACACGCCCATGTCCCCAAGCTCTAAGATCCATGATTCTACATCATCATTTCTATAGTTTGACAAAAATTAGAATGCAGTCTTCAGTATGTGGGGGAAATATTAAAATTCATCATTACTAAAATGTTTCACTTCTTCATAAATTATTAAAAATTCATAACATGGCAGCACTAAATCTTGCTAATTATGAAAGATGTAAATTTATAATAATTTCCTCTCATAATGATTGCACCATTATCCATATTTATTTATTCCTAATTAAATTCAAGTCCAACTACCTGATTTTGAGTTTGAGGTAGCTTCATTGTGGTTCTACTGCAGAAGTGGTGTTTCAAAGTACCATCTTTACATAAAATTTAAATGAGAGAGGAAATAAAAGTATTACTTATATTGTTTTCTCACTTGGCACAGAAACTAAAAAATCTATTTCTTTAGTGATAAAAATACAGTTCTTTTGTGAGCATGGACACAATACATGGAATCTGTTTCTTTGCATGAAAAGTGGAGTCAAGGGAAAAGGACTCAAATTCTGTTGCTACCTTCCGGTTTACCCGAGTAAGGATATGCATAAACTCAAGCTTATGAGCATACATTTTCAGCATTGAACAGAGTGATTGGATGAACCAGGATCCATCCTTGGAATTCCGCCAGGAATAGTAACCTACAAGGCAAAAAATAACAAAAATACCATGGATACCTGACTTTAGCTGATTCTATACATTATTATACAACCACAACGATAAAAATGAGCATAAACTTCCATAGGTCTTTTTAACCATTAAAAATAAAAATGGCCTTTCTAGTTTTAGGAGTAATGATGCTGGAGGGGAAAATGTACATTGTGTATTCACCTCTGCTTTCAGTAGGGAAACAGAATTGTGGGTTAACTTTACCACCAGGTTATTGGGAGTTTTACTTTCTGGGCTTCAGTTCCCACAGGAACAAACAACGCAGAAGATAAGATGATGCAAAAGCAAAGATATATAAAAAGGGCTATTATAATAAGTTACATGGGCTTTCAATCAGATTCCATCTTATTTTAATATTGGCTTAGTGAAAAAATAAATTGCTATGTATGCGCACACATTTGAGAATGCTATTAGTCATAGGCATCTGAATAAAGTATAATAAATACAGTATTCAAAAAGTCTGAAAAGAGAAAATAGTGTTTTTATTGTACTTTTTCAGATCAACTATTGGACCCATTGCTTTTAACTTAGAAGTATTTCTCCTGGAGAGATAACTAGAAGGTAAAGGAAACCATATTGAACATATTTACAAATGTAACACTGCTTAAAAATAGATTTATCTTAAGTTTCCAAACTCTTTGACACCTAGAGTTAGCTGTATAATAGTTGTATAATCAATATTTATGTATATGGTGACATGTGTAACACGCCAAAAATGTGGATGTTAACAGTATATTTATATATTATTTTTACCTTTGTTATTTTTTTCCCACTCATTTCTGCCCTCTTCTATACTAGTCATGTTTATTGTATTACCTATCATCCAAAGAATTCCTAGAAAACAGATAAGATTCCTTATCCACAGGGAATATGTTCCAACATCCCCAATGGATGCCTGAACTCTATATATGCTGTGTTTTTCCCTATGTACGGATTGTCTGAAGGATTTATTTTTTTCCAAGACTACAGAACTATTATTACTTTTTTATTCATTTTAGCCATCACTTAGAAAATATGGATGTAAACCAGTTTTGTAGTCTTAGGAAAAAAAATAAATCCTTTGGATAACACACATACACATTCATGTCTTCTACTTCGACCCACAACTTAATGCTTTTCCATCTTAACTTAAGCACTCCTCGTGTACTGTGGCCACAACTTCTGCAGTTTGTTGTACAACAGCAAAATGAGCATGAATTTCTTTTCCTTCTTCACAATTTCATGAGAGGAGATTCATTCTTACTGTGTATCTTAGAAACCTTAGCATCAATTTTTTTCTGTATGAAGTCAAAAACTTTCATTTAAAAAATTTTTTTTTCACTTTAAGGAACCACTTTATGGCTTCTCTTTGGCATGTCTGAATTTCCAACACTACTACTCTTGCACTTTGGGGCCATTATTAAGTAAAACAAGGGTAACTTGAAGAATGAAGCACTGATAACTAATCTTCGATGCGACAACTGAGATGGCTACAATGGACTAATGAGTGGATAGCAGAAAAAGGGGACAATTCATTTCTCAGGACGAATTGAAGCAGATTTCATCATGCTACTTAGAATATTGTGTGATTTAAAACCTAATGAATAAGCCGGGCGCGGTGGCGCACGCCTGTAATCCAAGCGACTTGGGAGGCTGAGTCAGGAGGATCGCGAGTTCAAAGCCAGCCTCAGCAACTTAGCGAGGCCCTAAGCAACTCAGTGAGACCCTGTCTCTAAATAAAATACAAAATTGGGCTGGGGATGTGGCTCAGTGGCCGAGTGTCCCTGAGTTCAATCCCTGGTTCAAAAAAAAAAAAAAACCTAATGAATAGTTTACTTCTGGAACTTTCCATTTAATATATTTCAGGCTGCAGTTTGATCATGGGGACCTGAAAATACAAAAAGTGAAACTATGGACAAGGGGGGATGAACTGTACCTCTCTTCTATTTTAATAAATGGGTGAAGCTCTGACAGCCTCTGTTGCCATACAGTATTGTGAATGGCAATGTGTAAGCCTACAGTTTTTGAGGTTAAGGTATCCTAAAATATAGGCAAGTTAGTTATTTTTTAGGGATAGCAAAATCTTGACAAGTTTCTGGAACACACTCTTCATTGCTTAAGTCTCCAAATGATCAAAGGGCAATTCATTTAAAATCGATATCTAACATTCACTATGCGTAACTTTCTTACCTGGTGCTGTGGAATATGCATATAAGAAGTCAGCCTCTACAGGTATTTTCTGGCATGCCATGTCATCATCAACACCACTGTCTGTCTCAATGCCACAGTCTAGTTCTGTACCCCGGCAGGCCTACAGGTTAGAAAGCAAACATATTTTTAAAATATGTGTGTATACACATAACTCATATCTAAGAAATATAAAGGTTGTGTTAAAAAAGAAGCTAATTTTACTGAGTCTTTCTGACAAAAGTCTAAAATTGAAATGTACTCATATTTTCTAAGTGATGGTTCAAATGAATAAAAATGTAACAATAGTTCTGTACTCTTAGGACAAAAACTAAATGCTTTGGATAATCTATAGTGGAGTAAATTAATCTCTGATTAATTCTCAAAAACCAGTGTGCTCAGTTATACACTACCTGAATAATGAAAAGTTTGGGTTTTCCAGTTAGACTTCTACAATAATCTCCTCTGAAGAAACCTGTTAATTTTTTCAGTTCAACAGGTCCATTTGTTCCAAAAATTACTCCTTCCTCACCATGGCTTAGAATTACACAAACAAAGCTGCTCCTTTTGCTATGATCTTCTTTAGAAACTGGAAAGACATTTACAAGGAAAAATAACTCTTGCAACTTTATTAACAATCTCAGACATACTATAGGAGAATAAGATGGAAAAAAAATGAGAATAGCAATGTACAACCATAAGAATGGGATCCTAATTAGAAAACGTTATGCTCCATGTATGTATGATATGTCAAAATACACTCTACTGTCATGTACATATAAAAAGAGAAAGAAAAAAAACAAAAAAGAAAACTGAGAATAGAACTATGAGATTCTTTAAACCTAACTTGGGGCAGAGCCACAAACTTGAAACTATTGTAGGGGGCTGGCATGAATAAAATTTTTTCTTCTTATTAAAATATGTACGATTAGAATTACGTGCAGTATAATTCCACAAGTTTTATACTTTATTATATGTAAAATCTTAGCTAGAACACAGTATAAAATTGGCCAATGAAGGTCATTCCTCTAATTATTTCTTACCATTATGCATTAACTCCACAATTTCTTCACGTGTAAGGTCATTTTTATTCCTGACTTCATATTTCAAGTTCATGAATGTGTCTCTGAGGTTTGCTGCATCTACATCTGTACCAGACCGAGAGGCCATTCCTTGCAATAGAAAGAATTAATTGCATTTTAAAAGAATATCTGCTTTGAAATAATGAACTTTGTAGCAATTCACAAAATCAATGAATTCTTCCTTTTAAATGCTAAGAAAACTCAAATTATTTTAAACACGAAACACAAAACCTCTTTAACTTCTTAGCATATAAGACTTCATAATACAAGTTGTCTCAGTGTTATACACACAAGGATATCTTTCACAGATGTTTAGACAGTGAAAAACAAATGATTTCAAATGCCTTATAATAAAGGTTTGGTCAAAGAAATTATGATTCATTTATATAATGGAGTACTATGTTGCCTTTTTTTAATCTAAAATTTTGCCATGGGAAAATGATCATTTTTTTGTTTTAAAGACTGAAAACCAGTATGATCCTATTTTCCCAGGGACTGAATTTCTTTAATTCTAAGTTTACAACAATTTTTAAAGATATATTACTGCTTTCAGATCTCATTAATACTGTTCATCAGGTATTCTGCTATGGGTAATCTCCTTTAATCTTTCCAACCATTGTGGGAGTTATCATTACTAGCTTCATTTGTATAGATGTGGGACATGTGACACGGATGAGTTAAGAAACTTCTCCAGGGCTGGAGGTAGAGCTCAGTGTTAGGATATGTGCTCAGCCTGGGGGAGACACTGGGTTTAATACAACAAACAACAACAATAAAATAAAGATAAGAAAGAAAAGAAAACTGTCCAAAGTTCATGGGTCACTTTACAGAATGGAAAACACTGCTAGTCATTCAAATTTCAAACCAGAAAAAACCAGACTCCTGGTCTAAATACATTTTGGGGGCAATGGAATGACATGCTTTTTAAAAGAGAGAAAAGGAAACAAAGAAAAGAAGAAAGAATAAGTTCAACAGTGTAAAATTCAACGTGCCAATACAAGTATCCACATTAGATAATGAGGCAGAATACTGTTATGGTTTAGATATGTGGTGGCCCCCAAAATTCATGTATGAGACAGTGCAAGAAGGTTTAGAGGTAAACTGAGTGGTAACTGGAGGTAGGTGGGGTGTGGCTGGAGGAGGTGGGTCATTGGGGGAATGCCTTTGGGGTATATAGTTTGTCCTAGAGCTCCCTCTCTGCTTCCTGGTATTATACTCCCCAAAAAGATTCTCGAGTGCCATCCAGAGAGAGAGAGACAGAGAGAGAGACAGAGAGAGAGAGAGAGAGAGAGAGAGAGAGAGAGAGAGGTGTCAGTCCCACCCTAATCCCATCCTGTACCCTATAAATGCTGGCAACAAAAGAACTAACGCACAATTCCCCCGGCACACCGGTTTTAGGTGTAAGGGTGGTTTGTCGCTGGCCAGCTAAAATAAAGGCTTCTTTTGGCTTTACGTGAATGGCTTGGATGACCTTATTTTCGTCAGGCATAATACTGGTTTGATGTCTTGAGGTGGTTCCCTCCACCACACCCTTCTGCTAATGATATTCTGTCTTGCCTCCACCCTGAGGAATGGAGTTGGCCATCTATGGACAGAGACCTCTGAAACTGTGAGCCTAGAAACAAATTTTTCCTCCTTGAAATTGTTTTTGTCAGGTCTTTTGGTCACAGCAATGAAAAAGCTGACTAAAACAAATATCTACAAGTAAAATTTTAAAAATGCATAAAAAAGGAACAAAGTGTTTTGTCTTTTATGTAACAGTTGAAGTTGGTCTCTTAACTTGTAGCCAAAAGCAATAAAAATGGTACCAATCAGATTTAGAGACTAATTTTTCAACTATACTCTCCTCAACCCTTTTAACTAATCTAATACCAACTCCTGCTTTTATTTCCAGTATAATCTGACTTCCTTTCATTCTCACTACCATTATGGTTGGGAGTCCCCTAAATTAGATCTATACACTTAGTTTCTCTAATTAAAAATTAATTCCAAATTGATTAACATGCTGATTGAGAATATTATCACAGCATTATCTTAAAGATGAAAAACAGGAAAACGGACAAAATGCTCATTAATATGGTAAAATATGCAAATTAAACAAATGGTATATTATGTGATGCAGTAATATAATAACAGATAGGAAATAACAGGAAAATTATGCAGCAACATGAAAAAATGTTTATAGTACACTGAGTGGGACAAGCAGGATACAATATTTGTTTCCATGAGTTCTCAAAAAACACTGTCAAAAAAAAAAAAAGATAAAGGAATGTACCAAAATGTCAATTAAATTTTGGGAATTATGAAGTATTTCATTTTGTATATTGTCTAAAAAATATTCTAAAATGTGCTATGAGATTCAAATCATATATAATGCACTGAGAATGGGACTTGGTGCTTAGTCCATGGTGAATTTAAACACAGCAGTTTCAGTGGTAGAGGTAGAAAACAGAAAAATAGGTTCAAGAGAAAATGGCAAAAAGTGAAGACGGCAAGCTTAAAGTACATGTTTTCAAAATTTAGGGAAGAAGGGAAGGAGACAAGTATCAGATCAAAGCTTAAGAGGAAGCAGAGTAAAACATAGGTGTCTTTGATATGTAGTCTCTGTCATCTTTGTAGGCAGAGGAAAAGGGCAACAGAGTAAACCAGAATAGACAAAGTGGGGACTAAGAGCTGGGACTCTGGAGTCAGACACACCAGGGCCCAGACTCCAGCTCTGCTACTATATCCCCTACATGACTGTGCAAGGTTTTTAACCTTCTATAATCTAATAGTAGCTACTTTTCTGAATTGTTGTAAAAATAAAAGAGATAATATCTATGCTGTGCCTTGCAGGTTCTGAAAAGAAAAAATACTACACTTAGTAATTGTTGAGAAACTTTCCTTGGTATAAAAGAGGGAGCAGAAGAATAAAGAAGCAAGGGTTACACAGGTTAGTAGGGGTAGAAGCCAAGCACACTAACAGGAGGCTAGTGTGGGAAGAGGAAGAGCTTCTGAACATGGGCAGAAAAGTTCAGATTGTCTTACAGGACCTGTAGGGTCCTGCCTTATCTCTATGGCTATTCTGTATTACAGTTTACTAATCAATTAATTATACATGGATCCTGGGTTTTTTTTTAAAATATATATCATATCAAATACAAATGGCACCAATGCTTGAAAAGTTTAAAATATTAGGTAAGTTACATACCAGTGCTTTTGTGGAAGTTCTTATTATTAATTATTAAACATAAACCCATTTCAGGATAATCCATTTTGTAACTATTATCCAAGGATATTCCAGAGTCCATTGATTTGCTTCCATGTATGATCTTTCTGTTTGGAGATCAAACAATAGTTTACAAAGGTAGAAATGACTGGATTGATTCATTAATCTAACTTTTATGACTCATAAGATCAGTGAACATTTATTTGTTTGAGGCTAGGCACCAAACTTTGTGCTAATGGCTTTTCCTCATTTAAATTTCACAACCCATTTTATAGATGAAGAAATGATTGGCCTGAGGCTAAGCAATGTGCTGAAGGCTATGCAGATACTGTGTCAGAGTCAAGGCTGGAAAAAAACTTTGCTGGATTTTGGAGTTTAGGCTTTTAACTTCTGTTTCATGTTTTCCTCCAAATTTTAGTAAAATTTCATCAAATGCATTTTATAATTTAAATTTTGTTTTGCAATTCTGTGAAATAGTTTATCCTTTAGAGAAAGACTGACATCTTAAAAATCACCCAGAAATGATAGGGAATCACTAAACAGTCCCTCAAACTCTATGAGCTGAACAAATTAATAATTTATTAATACACAGAAACACTATTAAATATAATTGAAAATACTTGTCTCAAAGTCACTTATCTAAAAACCTTGGCTATCTAAGCTGGGCATGGTGGCACATGCCTATAATCCCATGACTCAAGAGGTGGAGGCAGAAGAATCCCAAGTTTGAGGCCAGCCTCAGCAACTTAGCAAGACACCAACTAAAAATAAAATTAAAAGGGCTGGGGATGTGGTTCAGTGTTAAGTGCCCCTGTTTTAATCCCTACTTTCAAATAAATAAATAAATAAACAAATAAACAAACAAACATAAAAAATATAAACCTTGGCTGTCCAGATCAGGGGTCAGTAAACTGATTTTTAACAGGACAAATAGGAAGTATTTTGGGCTATTAGGCTATCTAGTTTCTGTTGCAGCTACTCAATTTTGCTGGTGAAATTAACCCAGAACATCATGTGAATGAATGGGTATGGATATGTTCAAATAAAAATTAACAAAAATAGATCATAATTCTGATTGCGATCTACAAAGAATATGGAAATAACAAGTCTAGGAACAGCCAGACACCAAAGCCTTAGATTTTATACAATTTTAAAAATTTTGTTGGGACAAAAATTAAAAGTAGTCAATTAAAGGAGCCAAGGTAAGAAAACAACTTTTACATTTAGCTAAGTGTTAAGAGCCAATATTTTGAGGGAAAATGAAAACCCTAACAGCTGAGTGGCTTGACCTTCAGATTAAACAGTATGGGTGAGCCTCACTAATCCAAAAATTCAGAATCAGAAATACCCAAAAATATGAAACGTTTTAAACAGCAACTGGAAGATTCCACACCTGACCTCATATGACAGGTTGCAGTCAAAATGCAGGTGCACTAAAAATGTTAATAAAAAATTACCTTCAGGTTTCTGTGTAAGGTATTTATAAAACATAATTTCATGTCTAGACTTGAGTTCTATCCCCAAGATATCTCATTCTGTACAGGAAAATCTAGCCAAATTTGAAAGAACATGAAATCCAAAACACCTTGGTTCTCATCATTTCAGATAAAGGATACTACCCTGTAATAAACCACAGAACTTTAACTCCTCTCTCCTGATGCCCATTCCCCAATACTTCCTGCTGCCTCCTTAGGAGGAAGGTCCTCGACCAGCAAATGATCACTAGACCAGGAGGAGCCAGGCCTTAATAAGGACCGGAGACTCAAAATATGGGAATATGAGGGTACCTTATAAGATCAAAACAACCCTAAACCTGTTTGGGGCCTATATATAATTTCCTATTTACACAATATTCTGTATGACAAGAAAATAGGGAAATATGTAAATCACCTTAAAAGTATTTAAACACAACAAAAAACAACAAATTCTGGAAAATGGGATTGCATTTAAACATTAATTTCTAGGAAAATTCCTTTGTTAAACAAACATGCTAAATCTTTACTACTATTAACTTGCCAATAGCATTGCTACAATACAATTGTTTTACAGCAAGATTAGTTTGTAATTTCCACAGTGGTCTACAATAACACTGGGTCTCAGAAATAAACTTAACAGAATTAAACTTTTTTTTAAATGGCAGATAATAATTATACATCTTTGAGGAGTATACTGTGATATTTTGGTACATCTAAATGTACC
Organism: Glaucomys volans; assembly: GCA_020662805.1. Classification (NCBI taxonomy): domain Eukaryota; kingdom Metazoa; phylum Chordata; class Mammalia; order Rodentia; family Sciuridae; genus Glaucomys; species Glaucomys volans. The sequence continues at coordinate 349,865 of JAJEJO010000548.1, forward strand.
AATGTCTAAACATTGGGTCAATCAACTCAGAATACTTAAAAAATACGACAAAAGATTTCTTATGGAAAAGAGAAATTAAATGAAGAGTTTTATCTTTTTCATTTCTCCATCTATTAGTTATTGAAAGTATTAATAAGCAAACTGGAAGGAAGACAAAAGAAACAAAGTTACAGTAAAAGATAATCTAGAACTAGGCAATTCTTCCCCAGACTGAAAATTGACATTGCAATTTAAAATCTAGAAACAAGAGGTCAGAAGACCCCCAAACAAGTGAGTTAGTAGGGAAGGGGTGGGCAGTGGGGATGGGAAAGACGGTAGAATGAGACAGACCTATGTACATGTATGATTATACTACTGGTGTGGCCCAGCACCATGTACAGCCAGAGGAATGAGAAGTTATGCTCCATTTGTATACAATGTGTCAAAATGCATTCTACCATATAACCAATTAGAACAAATAAAAAAAAAAGAAAATATTTGCTAAAAATAAAATTAAAAAACAAACAAAAATAAACTCTAATCATGTACAGTGATTTGGGAAGGGCCAGCCACTCTGAGGGTAAGTCCTGCCTCTGCTGTCTGGTACTCCTAGCCATGGGACCAGGTTTCTGATCATGAGTCAGACACTGTACAGGTCTTTCCCTTCATTCTCCCCATGGTTCTCTGCGTTTTAGTACTTCCATTTAGCCCATATTCTGCTTCCCCATTTCTCAAAATCTGCTGTATTTCACATAGCCATTTTTGTCTGATTGTGTAGGATTCTATTTAAATACTCACGCTTCAAAATTTTTAACAGGTTTTGAATCCACTGAGATTTCATTGTTCTCCATGGTTATTTTTCTTAACTAGAATATAAGCAAAATAGAATAAGTCAGTCACTATAAAACCGATGTATTATATTAGTCTTTCCAGTGATTATTTCTCCAGATACCATTGTTTTTCATCTGCTGTTAAAAGTCTCTGTGAGTCAGACCTGGGGAGAATGATCTTTGCAACAGTATGCACAATATAAGCGCTCTCTCTCTCTTTCTCCCGTTTTTAACTGAGCTATGAATTACATATAATGAATCATATCAGTACATAAGAGAAATGTGCAGCAGAATAAAATTTTTCCACTTGTGTAACTCTGCCAGATCAAGATAGGGAACACAGCTTGTTTCCTTTGTCACACAATAAATCAGATCATCTGTAAGAACTTGGATTCTAACTAAACACAATTAAAAGAAAAACCAAAAACTTACCATAATGGTATGCCTCAGATAATACTATTCTACAAAGGTTAGATTCCCAAGAGACCAAGAAATCTTTTTTTTTTTTTTTATACTAGGGATTGACCTCAGGGGCACTCGACCACTGAGTCATATCCCCAGCCCTATTTTGTATTTTATTTAGAGACAGGGTCTCACTGAGTTGCTTAGGGCCTCACTGTTACCGAGGCTGGCTTTGGACTCATGATCCTCCTGCCTCAGCCTCCCAAGCTGCTGGGATTACAGGAGTGTGGGTGCCACTGCACCTGGCGTAGTACCAAGAAGTTCTAAATCTCCATATAATCTTTATTCTTAAAACTCAGTTAAGTGTGGAAGGGTCTAGGAAACCTAGAAGTTAAGACTGGAGTTTCTGCTTTCATTCTTCCATCAATTGCATCTCACACAGTGAACAAGTCCTTCCAGTTGAAGCAACCGCCACTTACTGCGTATCAGATTCTTTGTGAGGCATCTCATCTTTACTCTTCCCAGAAATTCTACAAAGCCAGGAAACCAAACTTTAGAGATGACATGAGTTTGTCCACAGATGTTCACTAAGTGACAGGTGCATGTCTTTTCCCACTCTGCTGTGCTGCCTAAGGAAGCCAGTTCCTTATTACTTGTCTTCTGTGGTTCTATTAGTAGCTTCTAGCTTTCTAGGAACAAGGGAACTTGCCCTGGTAGTCTACTTCCCAAATATGAAGAAAACAGGCCAGAAATAAAACAAAAAACAAGAACCAAAAGGTCCAAATGAATTTGACTCTAGAAACCCTGGCATGTCAAAAATTTTAAGCAAAATACAACTTTTTTTTTTTTTTTGGTACTGGGGATTGAACCCAGGGGCCCTCCACCACTAAGCCACATCCCCAGCCCTATTTTTTTGTGTTTTATTTAGAGACAGGGTCTCACTGAGTTGCTTAGCGCCTCGCTAAGTTGCTGAGGCTGGCTTTGAACTCACGATCCTGCCTCAGCCTCCCAAGTGCTAGGATTATAGGTGTGTGCCACTGCACCCAGCAGCAAAATACAACTTTCACTTCAGTCCTATGCTAAAATAAAAAATACTGGAAGAATATACAATCCTACTATCAGGATTTATGACCCATGAAAGGCTTTCTAGAAAGTCTCCTGCTTTTTAAGTTTAAAAAAATCATAGTGCATCATACATAAAACTTATCATTTTTGCCATTTTGAAGTGTGTGGGTAAGTGTCATTAAGTACAGTCACACCATTTGTACAACAATCACCACCAACCTCTCTGGAACTTTATCTTCCTAAACTGAGACTGTACAAAGGCCCCCCCATTCAAGATCTCCTGGAAAACAATTCCTTCCCTCTCCAAAGCTAGATTCCTCCCTCTTCTCCCTGCAGTTTCGTGTGCACTTCTGGTGAGAAAAGTGGAAAAGAAACAAAGAAAAAGTGAATTTCTTTTTTTTTTTTTTTTTTAATTGAACACATTTTTTTTTTTTTTTTTTACTTTCTTCCATTTCTTTATAAAACTGTCATCCCTCACTAACAGCTCTCTCCCCTATAGTTGGGGAGGTGGGGGGAGGAGATTGGGTACCTCCAAAGAACAAGGGAAGCAGTAGGAGCCCAGGGTTACCTCCAGAGGTTCTTCTGGGCCCGTTTGAACAATGTGTCAAAGTCAAGAGAGACAAATTTACTTTTAGGAGCAGGGTCAAAGTCTTCCTGGTTGGAATCCGGACAAAGATCAAAGGGTTGCTGTTCCTCTGCTTGCCCCAGCTTAAGGGCACTCTCAGTAGCTGCGAATGCATCCTCTACATATCAATAAGTTATCACCTTGGACTTGGAAGAGGATGGTGCATTCCTCAATCTCTCCCAAAACAGAAAACCTGCATGAGGAGAAGTGACAGGAGATGGTGGTACAGCTCTTACCATTCACATGACCATTACCAAAGGCAGAGAGTGCTGCGGAGGAAGTCCATTTCAACCTAACTACAGAAGAGGGGAGAGTTTCACCTTTTCCCAAAGCCAGTCTGTGGTTTGCATTTCTATAAAGGCTCTGTGCTTTTCTATCTTTTCTTTCCTGTAGGTTTTCTAGAAAACCAATGGAGGATGTAAGCACAATTGGGATAAACCATCTTTTAGTTAAATAGCAAATAAAAACGAAGCTCCTCCCTTCAAGAAGCTTTCATTTCTGGCAGAAATAATTATGAATTAATAAGATTTTGGATACTGGCAGGAGCTGTGAAGAAAATAAAATATGGTAAACTAATAACCTGGGAGTGTGAGCTACTTTAGCTAAGGTGCTCAGAGGGAAGTTATCTTTGAGATACTTACAGAATCTAAATGATATACACACTGTTATTAGAGGCTGTCACTGCCAGGGGAAGGACCAGCAAGTACAAAGGCCTTTGAAAAGTTTGTTCCTTGCATGTGCAGAAAGACCAGTTTGATTAGTGCTTGGCAAAGGAAGGAGTGAAGGGAAGTGACAAGGAAAAGGCAATTACAGGTCATAGGAGCCAGGAGGAACTTTGATTCTGTCCTAATTATAAGGAGAAACCACTGGAGAATTTGGGGTGGAAGAGGGGCAGCATGCTGATAAAGGCAGAATCAGCCACAGGTGGTCAGAATGGAAGCACATGGTCCAGTGAGAAGACTTTCTGGATCATCCCAGCAGGAGGTGACGGGAGCCTGAACTGGAGTTGAACAGTGGATATAGATAGCTAAAAGTCTAGAAGTTGGGGGGAAAGACCAGGGCAAGAGATATACTGGAGCACCCTGCTATTTAGAGGTTAGTAGAAAAATTGAATGAATGTGGTGTACAAAGCATGCAAAGCATGGTGTACAAAGCATGCAAAACTCTTCCAAAGAGAGCGTGTTCAATCATTCCAAGTCTTGCTAAGAGGTCAATTTAGATGAGACCACTGACTTTGTCAAGAATGTTATGCATATAGTAGGATAATACTATCCAAGACTTGAAAGTGGGCAAAAGAGATTTCTAGGTATCATTTCAGTGGGGTGCTGGGCACTCTCTAGAACTCTCTGGGATTATTGGATTCTATAGGATATACTCTTTGAACCTCTTGACAGCTACTTTACAACTCTAAGTTAAGCCGTAGAAAAGAGCTAGGCAAATGATTCTTGTCTATAGCAGTGAAAATTTTGTCTTGTAATGATGTAATTGATTTCTACCTGATAAAAAAGAATGCCCTTTCCAACTTACCTTTAACACCCTACAGGGCAGTAACCAGTTTTGTATATTAACAAATTCCTTTCATCATGCTCAACTGTCTACATCTATTCTTCGAATTCTCCTTTTAAGTGTTCTTAACATCTTACTGGTTCCATTATTAATTAAATGAAATATTTAACATGTTGATTTTACATCGGCCCAATAGTCAAGTTTTTAACTTTTTAAAAATTATATTTTAAAAGGACTAATTGTTGTGGAGAACAAAAGTAAGTAAAGACAACTCAGTAAAGAAAACTCAAGTTTTTTGTTGGTTTGCGGTGTGGGGGTCTGAAAACAGGGCCTCATGCATGCCAGGCAAGCGGGCCACCAATGAGCTACACCTCCAGCTTCAGTTCTTTCCAATTTTGCTGTGAAAAGAGAAATGGGACAGTAGTTGAAGGGGGACAAGGGGTGGGCAATGTTCCTTGTTTTACTTTATTTTAAAGATGAGTCATGTTAAGGACTTAGACTGATGAGAATAACCAAGTAGAAGGCAGAAGTATACGGTGAAAGAATTAGTAAGGCAGGAGGAAAGAATGATGTTCTCAAGGGATGGAAGGAGGTATTCAAGCTTATACATGGAGAAGCACTAACCTCAGGTAAGAACAGGGACAGTTCTTTCATTGTTATGGGAAGGACAACAAAGTATTCTGATATAACATAGAAGGCTGTGAATGTGATGTTAGGATAATGAGGTACTTCTCATATGATTGCAGCTACTTCCCCCATATTTTAGAAAACAAATCTTGAGACAAGCATCTCTAAATGCCCTCTACCTATATAATAGGGAACATTGTACTCAAGTGGCCTTAACTCTATTTTACCAAGTAACAAAAACTGCTCATGCAGAATGCTAGCAAAGGTTCAGGAGATAGACATCCTCACATTTTACTAGAAGATGCATATATTGGTAAGATTTCTCAAGAATATTTGACAACATGTCTTCTCCTACTTCCTGATAAAAAAATTGTAAAGTTTGATGTGGTAAATTTCCTTATTAAAAATGTATTATAAGGAAATAACTCCAGGGGGTGGTAGGAGTAAGGAAAGGGAAAAACCTGTATGAGTCATTACAAAAATTGGGGACTCTGAGAACAGAGAAATGCTTATGTTACAGCATATCCACATAATGGTTAAAGCAGCAAATCAATTTTTATTTTTTTTCCACTTTTTCCTCAAAGAACTTATCAGTGACAGGGAATGTTCACAAAATAAGGCTAAGTGAAATTAAAACACACACAAGAAAAAGAACAAAAGTAGTTATGCAAACCTTCATGTATTTTATTAACAGTGGATGCCTCTGGGTGATGAGAACAGACAATGTATTTACTCCTTAGTAGCTTCTAAATTTTTCCATAGTATCTGGATTTTTTTTTAAGGTTAGAAAACACTAACAATTATTTTATAAAATAATATCGATAGTGGCAGACTGCATCAACCAGGATTCCACTATTCTCTAAGCTGCCACCTTTCTTTGCCTGTGTCACACTCGCTCAGTACCCTGTTCCAGTTTGTCTGTCTTTCTTTTTGCTTTTAATATGGACAATAAAAATATTAGGGACAAGGAAATCCCAAACTTCCATGAACCATAAGCATCACAGAGACCCAGGTTTCTCTATGCATGTCAACTAAAAGTGGGCAAACTGCAAGTCAAAGTAATTATCTATCTGTGCTTGAAAAGTGAGGTGTGGTTAATTTATTTAACTGAGGGGACAGAGTGGCTAACAAGTCCGGAAACTGGTAAATACATTATAAGTGGCTTATTAACATTGCATTACAATTCATGAGAAAATATTATCTTTGTTTCAAGACTTTGTGAGCAATCAATACAAATTCTGGAGTGAAAACACAGTGGGCCTCATCAGAGACACAAAGATGTCAAGAAAGCATATAAAAAGACGTTCCATGTCACGTGTCATCAGATAAAAGTAAATTTAAACGAAGACTTAGTCGAAAGCTGAACACAGTGCTCCTAACAGGGTCCTTTCTGGTCCTGTGGTTTGCCTCAAATTGGCCCTTTGAATGAGTGTCAAATACAGGGTTCATAGTACGTACTCAAGAACCCCTAAGAGCTGATCAGTTCCCACCAACAATCAAGGTCCTAAAGATCTCTTTCCACAAACTTCTACAGTGCACTAACTCTTTTACTGGAATACTGATTTTAATAAACTTTTGTCTCCTGCCCCCAATAAGCTGTGAGATAAAACTATTCTCTTTATGACTGGTAATAGAAGATTTAAATAGTGACCAGCTTTCTAGAATTTTATAATATTTGCTTCTTGGCTCAGACCAAAGTAAGATTTTATCTAAACAGTAGGTGACTTTAAGTCATTTCCTTAAGACAAACTCAGAATGTCAAGGGTTTATGCTTTTTTTTTTTTTTGAGGTGCTGGGAATTGAACCCAGGGCCTTGTGCTTGCGAGGCAGGCACTCTACCAACTGAGCTATATCCTCAGCCCTATGTTTTTTCTCATACGTGAAAGATAGAAAAAAAAAGGTATGTGTGTGGGAATCTAATGAAAATTGAGGTGAGACTAGTAGAGTAGAGGAAAGGAGAGGAACCTGGGAGGAAGAGGGAAATACTGGGGAATGATATTGCTCAAATTATGTTGTTATATTGTATGTATGTACAAATATGTAACAATGAATCCCACTATTACATCTAGTTATATCCTATCAGTAAATATAGGAAAAAGTCATTGTTTTTTCATACATTAAGCCAGCTTTCTTTAACCAATTATTGAAAGTTTAAAAAAAGGTTCATATAGATCAGTCTTATTGCAAATTATTATAATTATTTCCAATATTAGAAATGAGACAGATGAATTTGAAAAAAAAAAACCATGAATTCTTTCCGAATTGGAGTTAAAACATTATATTGTATTTGATAAGGATTTCTCAGGGACAAATACTATAATGGATTTAGTTTACCTCATTATTATGATGTATTATCCCAGTTATCAGTCGATCTTGATAGACAATTTTTATATGATGGCAAATAAAATCTTTCTAGCATCAGATGTGCACATTTGCTCTCTATTTGTCATCATCTGTTTTTTCCACATAAAGTACTAAAACCACTCTCTTGGGAGTGGAGCTGTGCCTCCTGCAGAATTGCTAATGTTACACTCAGCATTACCTCACCTCCATTAGCTAGTGACTGGCTGAACACAAATTATTCTGGGGATGGTGATCTCATCTTAGAAGGATAAATAATCATTTCTTAAGGGAAATGTTTACTGCCCTAAATGATAACAGGCAAGAGTTTAGGATCTTACATTTTCAATTGAAAAAAATACACATAAGGGAAGATAAATAAGAGGGTTTAAAATACATATCCTGACACAACAATGAACTTAACGCCAATGGTTCCTTACTGTTACGATGTGTGTTATTCTTTGCATCAATTTAGGGTGCTATTGATAAGAAATCAAATTTTCAAACATATTTGGGTCATGGGGAAGTTGTAAGCAGAGGAGCTGACATTAGATAGCAACCTGGAACCGAGGTCTTAAAATCACTTCTCTTATTCCTGAATTCCTTTACCTCTTGCCACCAAAGTTACAGCAGTCAGATGTTCAAAAGTTAAAAAATGTTGTCAGTATAAATTTACTGTCACTCTAAATAGACATTTAAACATTTCAAGCTGTGTTTTTCTAAGGAAGTGAGAAGTTGGAATGCTTTCCCTATTTGCATACTGGTTAGCCAGTTATTCATTGCAATTCTGGCATAAAACAGAATAAATTACCTACAGAACTAAGCAGAGGAATAGAAATTAATTTCTAAAATTGAAATTTCTATATTAAGTTGTAACAGATTAAATATTTGAAATTAAAAAAAAAATTTAAAAAAGCACCCTGTCACCGAAGAATAAACAGTGTGAAAGTCTGCCTAGGGTAGGGATTTCAAAATAAGATGTTAAATTAGTATAAGCAGTTTTAGAGATTCTTAATCAGGAAATCTGTCCCCATCATCAGGCTGTTTTTGGTGCCTGTCCTACAGGGACACTCTGAAAAAAGAGATAAAATCTGGTCTCTGCCTTAAGGGTTTTCTAAATCTCATGAGACCTAAGAATCCACACTGTTCTTTTTGAATCATTTCCACAAATATGAATACTTTGATAAAACACTTTAAGTAAAAATTTACCTAAGCAACAATAACAATGCCTTTTACTTCTGGTTAATATAGACTACCCTCAGTTGAAAGGTCCACATAAGTCCTTTCAACAATACCCTGGGGCAAAATGGTCCCATTTTATGCTTTCTTAACTTCGACTTAAGAGAAGTTTAGTAACCTAAAAGTGTCAGAGCCAGAATTCATACAACGATATGAACCAAGAAAGCCAACTCCCATTACATAGTCTATGGACTACTTAAAATCATATGGGAGTGATAATATCATTATTAATTTCAAAAAAGGCAATAAAAATCCATAATCTGAGAGCTCTAAATTGAGACAAAGAACTTTAGTAACATGTTAGAAACAGACCATAGAGAACTGGAATAGCGTATACAGTTGTCCCTCAGTATCTGTGGGTGATCTATTCCAAGACCTCCCTTGGATACTAAAATTCAAGGATGCTCAAGTACCTTATATAAAATGGTATAGTATTTGCATATAATCTATCATACCTCCTGTATATTTTAGCTCATCTCTAGATTATTTATGATAATTAATACAAGGTAAATGCTATGATATTCAGAGAATAATAACAAGAAAAAGAAGCATGTACATGTTTAGTACAGATGCATTTTTTCCCTAATATTTCTGATTTGTGGTTGAATCCACAGATATTAAGGGTACTAACTATAAGTAATGAAGAAAATAGGAATGAAGATTATGACATTTCTGATGCCATGAGGTCATTTACTTCTAAAAATAAAATAACTGGTTTCATGCTAGGCATTATTATGTCTTTAAGAGATTTCCTACATCTCCACCTGCCTCCAAAGGAAAGCTGAGTCCATTTCATTGTGACTTCTGGGAAGACTGTATCTCTATCAAACAATCTGAAAAATATCAGGGTTATATTTATTACCTATCAGTGATAACAAAGTCTCAAAAGCAGTCACATTTCCAGATTAAGTGAAAGAGAAAGAACATCTGTGTCACAATAATTTGGGTAAGAAAAGATTTCAGTTGTACCAGAGGTTTTAAAGAAATCTTTCCCATCTGGTCTCTGAAGTTCTTCAGGGACATCTAAGAATTACTAAACTGACTACTATCATTGGGCTTGGTAAATTCAATCTCTTAACATTTAAAATGTAATTAAATAAAAACACGATAAATGGAAAGTTAAATTAAATACAAAATAAATTAAATTTAGCATATGCACAATTGAAACCATCTTTTCCTTTTCTTTGGTGTAGGCCACACAACCAGAAGAAAGACTAGTATGTTCCCCACTATTCAGAGATTCCAACTTTGTGCCACAAATCAGAAAGAACATGGTACAACATGTGTACAGGGATCTGTTTTCCTCCTCTCCCAAGTTAAGTCCGGACATGGTATTTGTGGAGGCACAAAAAGAGAAAATAGAAAATCCTCCAAAGATCTAAATATTTTAATAATATTTGTATAATAATATTTGTAATAATTGTAGAATGGAGGATCATGTCATTCATAAAAATTAGATACCCATAATAATTTATTGGACATCTGGGTGCAGATGTATAGGAACTCCTATTTAGGTTTCGGTTTTCATTTAACAGTTGAAGATCAAGTCTTCCTATTATGTGTTCCTTTTGCACCAGGCATTTCCTAAAAAGCATCTGTCATATCCTTTACAATGGTTTGTATTCTTCTCTTTTAGATTATAGAGGGACTGACTTTATTTAGCATGGTGTTCTACATTTTCTTTCCCCATAACCAGGGTCTGCTACAAGTGAATGCCTGTCCATTTTTTTTATTACAGTATTATGCTTTTTAATGATTATGCCCTATCTAGGAAAAAAAAAACTTTTTAGGATTACTTAAAAAATTATAACTAAAACATGTGAATTAGAAAAGAATGGTAGAGGTGAAATATGGAATCATTGTACCAATATGAATATGCTAGATAACAGAAGGAGATGCTAAGTGGTGAGACTGACTTCATCAAGATGTGATCAGCCACTTGAATGTGCTGTGGTCACATGATCTTTAAAATGAAATGTAAAGCTTAAATCAACCCTGTTACAATCTGAAAGAGCTTTGGCTTTGCTTTTCTGCAAAAGGATTTTAAAAGAATATATTTTAATGAGTGAATGAGCAATTTATTGGAGTCTGGAAGTAAAACCTGTTCAGAGTAAAAGAAATGAAATGTTGCACTTGGTTAAATCAGATTTGTTTTTGTTATCCTGAGAAAAGGGTTTGCTCCCTGCCATTTTAAGAAACTGGCATCTTATATGATACATGAAATTAAAATACTATTTATTGTTTTCTTTTCAAACCTAATTTAAGATAATCTCCTATTGCTTCATCTCCCTTCTAGATGTTACAAAGCTGTTTTTATTTTCACAAATGATATTGCATTCATTCTGGTCTTAGTATTAGATAATTCTTTTAAGTTCCTTCCCAAAGATAGTATGAGTGGTATTTGGACCTTAAAGAAAAAAAAGGTGAGGGGATGGAAATAGGAAAGACAGTAAATGAATGGGACATAACTTTCCTATGTTCATATATGAATACCTGACCAGTGTAACTCCATATCATATGTTTTACCACAGAATGGGATCCTAATTATAATAAGTTATACTCCATGTATGTATAATATGTCAAAATACACTTTACTGTCATGTATACCTAAAAAGAACACATAAAATATCACAGAGAAAAAGGAAAGAAAAAGAAAAAAAGGTGTGAATTTTTAGATTCTTAAATATTGTTTTGTACCTATTTAACAAATACAAATGCATTGGAGGGAAATGAGTATTCTGTTGTCAGATGACCCAAGCCTAAGTACCAAAGTTGACACTTGCTAGCTCATCTATGAATTAGCCACAATATTTACACCTCACAGGGTTATTTAAGGATCAGATGAACAAATGCCTGTGACAATACTTTGTTAATATGAAGTCGGGGATAGAGAGTGTTATTTTTCTGCATGTTTTGTTCCTGCTTTCAGATACTGCCTGAAGAGCTTTTGCATTATGGTAGAGTATGATAAAGTTTTCTGATAGGGAAAGAACATACCTCTGCATCTGCCTTGTTGAGCCACTTTACCTGTGAATATCTGTATAAGATCTGCATAAGGGTAGGATCTTTGTCCTTTCTACTACTTCAGTTTGATCTAAATAAAGTCAATCTCATGGAGTTTGCTTACAATGTGGTTGAGAAGAATACAAATAACTGTAAAGGATATGACAGATACTTCTTAGAAAACGCCTGGTGCAAAAGGAACACATAATAGGAAGACTTGATCTTCAACTGTTGAAAGAAAACAGAAACCTAAGTAGGAGTTCCTACTTGCAAGCAAATGTGATGAGAAAAGGGAATGTAAATGTGTTCCAGGCAGAGAACAGGCATGAAGGTGAACACAGGACTACACAGAAAGTGAAAGGATACATGGTAAAAGATAAGGCAGGGGAGGGTTTTCAGGACCCTCAGTATTTGACTTTGGTTAACCACAGTAGGGTACCGGGTTTACCCTGAGGACAAAGAAACAACCTTCTAGATTTTATGTTGTAAGGAATAAACTGGAGAGAGGATGGAGGCAGTGGGGAGACCGGAGAGGAGGCTGGGACAGTTAAGTAAGAACTTAAGAGTGGCGAAATCAGAGATGGAGGGACATGCACAGATCTGGCAGACATTTAGAAGGTTGACAAGTCTTTGTGACTAACAGCGGAAGGAGTGGGGTAGGTGAGAGGTGTGGTTACTGGGTTCCCATGCAGCAGTTCAAGACAGACCCACTGAGAATAAGAGTGACAAGTGTGAGAAAGGCACTCTCTATTTCAGCACAAATTGAGAGTACTAAGCAGTTTATACAGTTACTGACTATGGATATAGAAACACAGGAAGGAACTGGAAGATTCGCTAACGCCTTCAGGTATGAAAAGGAATTGGGATAATGCTTAAAAATGAGCTCTCTGAAAAAACTAAAACTACATAGTCGTCTTGAGAAAATAAAAAAGCTAGGCTCCAGTCCTAGAAAGCAGCAAACTTCAAACACTCATGCAATTATGGCAGGATCAACTCCCAGAACCAGCGCCTCACAGTAAGCACCTAACCGGCTTTCAGCCCCCGGGGCAGGGTTTTGCTGAGTCTCTCCTTCCACCTCGATTCCGGCCTGGGCCTAAGGGTTTAGCGGCCGTCACTACTCCAGCATCCCGCTGCCTCCCCCTTCTCCTCCACCTGCCGGGCCTCAGCGCCCTCGGCCTACCCATCAGGCCGCAGACCCCTCCCCGCCCGGCCTCCGCCGCCAAAGCTCGGCGGCCGGGGCCCGCCCTCCGCCCCGCTGCTTGGCGTTTAGGGTCCAGCCTCTGCTCTCCGGCATCCCATCTCCCGGGTCGCCACCCCGAGCCCAGCTGCAGCTCCGCGGCAGGGTCTCTGGCTCCGCCGCCTTCACTGCTCCCCCGCCCCCCGCCTCAGTCTCAGTCGAAACAAAACAAAGGATCCGCTGCCCAGACCGCCCATTTCCTCGGTCCCCTCGCAGCAGCTGCAGACACCAGCGAGTCCTCGGGGTGGGAGCCGGGCTGGGGAGGATGGATGGGGTGAGCCGAGGGCTGACGGCACAGGGCGACAAGGGGCGAGCTCGGCACTTACCGCGCAGCTCTGAGACCCACACGGTTCACGCCGCTACAGCGCCGCGCCTGCAAAGCTTCCGCCGCTCGCTTGCCAGGAGAGGAGTGAAGAAATAGGCTCGCGCCGCGGGCAGGCCCCGCCCCTCGGGCAGGCCCCGCCCCTCCGACACGCCCTCGCCCCGGTCCCGCCCCCGCCCCCGGTCCCGCCCCCCGCCCCGTGCCCTGCCTGCCCCGGCCCGGCGGCTAGCGCGCCCGGGTCGGCGGAAGAGTCCAACTCTTCTTCCGCTGCGCCGCCCGCCCCCGCCTGCACGCGCTGGCCCAGGCCCGCAGCAGAACGGCGCTCCCAGCAGGGCCCTGAGCGGAGCCCGCCATCCTGCCGAGGCAGCCCGCCCCCGCGCGCTGGCCCCGCCCCCGCGCCGAGACCGAAGTCTACATCCCGCCCTCAGCGGACGACCGGCACGCTTCCACCCCTGTCGCTGAATTCCGGAGGTAAATTGAGGTAGACCCGCCGGCAGCGGGTGGTTCAAGGGCACTAAAGGAGGGAGACAGAGCCTGGTCTGCTGTCAGTTTGAGCTCCGGGAGGGAGGGAGCAAGTCCAGACAAGACTGGGCAACTCTCCTTCCCTTCAAAAGACCTCAGGCCTTTCCTTAGTTCCCCCAGTTCCCTGCCTCTAAAAAAAAAAAAAAAAAATCAAAAAAAAAGTCTTAACTGCCCTCCTGGTTTCCGGCCTGTTTTGGGTTATGCACTCGTTCCAGACCCTCATGCAAACTGAAGTGTTTTCATAGAAGAATATACCAACACACATGAGCACAAACTTCATCAGATTTGGGCTTAGTTATCAGAATTTGAAATTCTGACAACAAACCAGGGACCCTATGATATAACCTACTTGTCCCCAATAATTTTGCCTAGTTGTTTGTAAGTCGGGCTATATTGCTGTATTTTGATATAAATATGCCCGGTTGAACACATGGCTCCCATTTGTTGAGTGATTACTCTGGACTCTTAAATTTTCATAATACATTTTTCTTTTCTTTCTTTTTGTATACCAGGCATTGAACCCAGGGTCGCTTAACCATCTAGACACGTCCCCAGCCCTTTTAATTTTGAGACAGGGTCTCGCTAAGTTGCTGAGCCTGGCTTGCTCAGCCTCTGCAGGCATGTGCTGTGGCATCCAGCACATTTTCCTTTACCCTTTGGACAACCGCTTGAGGTAGGAATTCCAATCCCCATCTGGGTTTAAAGGGGTTAAGTGGTTTGCTTTTGCCAGAGAGTCACAGTAGTTAAATTCAGGATCCCAGAAATAAAACTTAGGCCTTTATAAAAATCCCTCCCAAATGGAGTGAGGACCAGTGGCAGTCCTTTTTCTGCTGTGATAAAACTGAGGACTAGGACCCACTCAGCCCTAATAGTGGTTCAGCAGAGCAGTAATTAGCAAAGAGGGGACTAATATGATTGAACAAGTCCTCCTTACCACATTGTGTTGCCTGTGCCCCTTCCTGTGCTAACCTCCTGACCCATATTTTTTGGGGTGCATTATAGTTATACATATTGATGGGATTAGTTGCTACATACATGCACACAATTTAATTGTGGCCAATATTGCTCCCAATTGTGCTGAATTTTCTCGCAAAAATAATGCTTTAGATAAACCATTAGCAGCAGTTTTCTGTTTTCCCCTAAGTTATACTAATTTACTTAATCTAGAGAAATTAGAGCAAACAGCTGGAGGCAATGTCCCCTGCTTTAGCCCTATCATTTCTCTTTACAGAGGTGTCTGGAGGTAACAGAATTTGATCTAGGCAAATTTGAAGGGGATGAATTCAGGAAAAAGCAACTCTGAGGCCTTCTAGGTGAGAGAAGCAAGAGCAAGAGGATTTCTGGAGTGGTCAAGGAGCAGAAAGTGGTCGTTATCAATCATTTGGTGAGAAAGCTGAATGAGAATAATAATGTAAGTGATTTAAGGCCAGATTCTGGAGGGGAGTTTAGACTTTATGAGGTGAGCTACAATGGGAATTGAGTGATGCTGTGAATTGTTAATTAGTATTTTATGGAAAATTTTGAGCATGGTTTAAGGATGAGTCTGGCAGAGTTATGCTATTCAGAGGGGAGGTAGTGCTTGCCTGTAATCCCAGTGGCTCAGGAGGCTGAGGCAGGAGGATCCCAAGTTCAAAGCCAGCCCCAGCAAAAATGAGGCACTAAGTAACTCAGTGAGACCCTGTCTTTAAATAAAATACAAAATAGGGCTGGGGCTGTGGCTCAGTGGTTGAGTGCCCCTGAGTTCAATCCCTGGTACCCCCTCACCCCTCACCCCCTGAAAAAAAGGGAGAAACTAGAAAATAACAATGTATCAATATAAGTTGTTGTTGTTGGTTTTTTATTCCTCTTCTTTTTTTCTTTTTTTAAGTACTGGGGATTGAATCCAGGATTGTGCTATACCGCTAAGCTACATCCCCAGCCCTTTTTATGTTTTTTAAATTTTGAGACAGGTCTTGCTAGGTTGGTTAGGGCCTTGCTAAGTTACTGAGGCTGGCCTTGAACTTGTCATCCTCCTTCCTCAGCCTCTGAGTCATAGGGATTACAGGCGTGCACCCAGCTGCTGTCAACTTTCTTAGCCCATATGATAGGTTTTTGGGAATTTAAATATGAGTTACTTTTGTTCATACACAGGCAAAGTGACTGAACTGGGGGAAAGGAGGAAATTCAGTCAATTATGTTTAATTTCTTAAGGTGTTATTCATCCAGGAAGTAAACATATAATTTTGACCACATACTTTAGGATGAGTATTTAAGTAGTGAGAGAAATAGTATAAATACATTATAAGAGGCCAGAAAAGGATGATATTAGGAAAAGCTTGTCAGATATCAAAATATGACTGAATATTAGAACTGGAGTATTACTAGAAAACAAAATCCTGATGAATCTAATCTCAGTGTAGAGGGAGAAGTTGGAGTTAGGGGATGGGGGTTGATCTGTGATTACACAAAAGAAGAACTTGGGAGAATTGGTCTAGGAAGAAGCAGGGCAAGGTTTCCCTAGCAGCCAATGAATATGAATCATGTATTCCCCTAGTCCTGCTGCTGAGGAGGTGGGGAGAGGCCACAAAGAGTCATAGCCGAGCAAGTCTGAGCATAAACCCAGGAAGCCAGGGCTACTAAGATCTGACTGAGTCTTCTTTTTTTTTTTTTTTTTTTGCAGTACTGAGGATTGAACCCAGGGCCTTGTGCTTGCGAGGCAAACACTCTACCAACTGAGCTATATTCCCAGCCCCTGACTCTCCATTTTTATCCCCATTGCCCCTTTTCCCATAGTTCCCCTGAAAGGTCTAACACAACCTTTTTTCTAGTTCAACCACCTTTAATTGTCAGATGGGTAACAAACATGGTTAAACACTGTTACAGTGTTAAGAAATAAATTATAAAAGTCCGATTCATCTGTCTGATAAGTGGATGATGATACATATTGTGGGGTGGGAGGAAGGCAAGAATGGAAGAAGGATGGATTGCATAGAGGAAAAAGACAGGTGGGGACGGGGTGGGGGAAAGAAAAATAACAGAATGAGACAAACATCATTACCCTGTGTACATGTATGATCACCCAAATGGTGTGACTCTACTTCGTGGACAACCAGAGAAACCACAGTTGTACTCCATTTGTGTACAATGAATCAAAATAAATTAAATAAAAAAAGAAATAAATTATAAAGCTCTTTAAACCTACTTTCTTAAAATACAACAAGTATATTCCTTTGGAACTTGGAAACTATTGCCAAAAATGGTTTTGGTCTCTGGGTATAAAGAATCTTTGATGTATAATTATATAAAATAGTACTGTACTTTTTCTCTACCAGGAATTAAAAGCATTTCTAATATGGTGACATATTCTCCCAAAGGGTAGGGATGAGGAATATGATAGTCTCAAATCAGAATGCCAGATGCCTTCCTATTCTCCATTTCCTTTGCTTTTGTCATTCAATCCTCCAGTTGTCTTATGATCTCATGCCAGCTGTTAAAATTTTCAAGCTGTGCAAAGAATTTGGGACTTGATATATACTGATCTTTTTTTTTTTTTTCCCCTCTATTGATGCTGCTAGTTCCCCAAAGCCAGCAAGTCTTCAACTGCTTTTCCCTTGAAGACTGTGACTTTAATGTTTGACATTCTCCCATGTTCATACCAGGATTTTTACAGAATTAAGAAAACTTTTCCTGATAATATTTCAGACTACGTGTTGTGGTGCAGGCCTGTAATCGCAGCTACTCTGGAAGCTGAGGCAGGAGAAGCATAAATTTCAGACCTAATTGGCAATTTAGTGAGACCCTGTTTCAAAATAAAAAATAGAAAGGACTTGGGATGTAGCTTATTGATAAAGTGCTTGCCTAGGATGCATGAGGCCCTGGGTTCAATTCCCAGGACTGAAAAAAAGAAAAATAAAAAAAAGTTCAGCCTCACTAAGTGTGAATATCTACATGATCATTCCTAGTCAGTTGTTGGTTAGATACTGTGATTCAGATATGATTGTATTGTGTTTATTTTCTTCATTGAACAATCAGTGGACTTTGTTGAAAGTTAATGCATTTCATTTAATAGAGACTTTCTCAATTAGGTTTACCTAAATATAGTGGATTTTCATGTAGTTATGAAGCAGATTAAAGTAAACTGAATATTTGAAACTTTCTAACAATAAAGAATCATAGCATTATAGATGCATACACACAAGCTGGGGATTAAACCCAGGCCCTTGCATATACTAGGCAGACTGACTTAAACCCAGGCCCTTGCATATACTAGGCAGACTGACTTACAGACTCAGCTACACCCTCAGTCCCATTCCCCTACCCCTTAAAATTTTTTTTTGAGCCATTGTCTCCCAAGTTCCCCAGGCTGTCTCGAACTTGCTATCCTCCTACGTCAGGTATCTTACAGGTATACATCACCATATCTGGCTAAGAACCATAACACTTTGTATTGATAAGTTAAAGTAGCTTTAAAAAAATTGCCCCATTTCCTCAATTCAGTGAATTGATGTTTCTTTCTGTGGAGTATCTGTTATTAATATCTTTAGAATTTTGTTTGTTTCTTGGTTTATAATTTTTTTGTGAATTAGGTGTTACTCTGGATTCACATATCTGACAGCTGGTGCTGGCTGTTGGCTGGCATGTCCTGTTTCTTCTCCATATGGTCTTTCATCCTTTATGAGGCCATAGTTGTGACATGACAGTCTCAGGACAGAACTCCAGGATGCCAAATCCAATGCAAAATCACCTCTGTTGATTTCACATTTGGCAGTGAGACATTGGCCCCAGCAAGTCACAGGGCCCAACCCAGAGCTGGTATGGGAATGATCTTAGATGGCATCTCTTGCTGGAAAAAATGGAAAAAAATTGTAATGACATTGTAAGTGAGGTTATACTTGGATACTAAAACTTGTGTTGGGAGACAAGAAACAGACATCAGAAACAGAATAAAAGAGAACTAAGAGGTACACACTAGTGCCTAGAAGTGAACTCTACACTACTAAGAAATAGCAGAAGAGTAGTGACCAAGGTAGTAGCACCAGCTGGACAGGTGGGTAGCAGGTGAGCAATAAAATGGTTATAAGAAAAGCCACAATGATACAAAAAGCACTTACATTTATGTGAGACTTTGTAAAGTACAAAATGTTTTCATATTATCACATTTATACTCAGGGTAGTACCTAAAGTGGTCAAGAGGTTATTAACTCCCATTTTGTAGTTGATCAAATCAAGATTCTGGGACCTTCATTAACCTTTCTGAAGTCATAACACTATTAGGTGAAAGAGCCATTAGATGAAGAGGATCTGAGATTTCTGATAACTAGTCCTGTTCTTGTTCAATGGTAAAACTTCATGCAAAGAATAAAATATAAAGCAAACAAGGATATAAATGTTAGGAAAGGAGTTTTGAAATTTTATCCACCAAAACATGTTCTAAACAAAGAAATTGATGACCTTTTTGTTTGTTTGTTTTAGTAATAATCGATAGAAAACTTAAGTGTGACAGAATTTATTCTCCCCACACTCTTAAACCAATGACGGGAAAATGGGAAGCAAAACTGAAGCGAATTGAAGAACGAGCATCTCACTATGAGAGGAAACCATTGTCCTCTGTGTATAGACCAAGATTGTCCAAGTCAGAAGAACCACCTTCCATTTGGAAGCTATTTCATCGACAAAATCAAGCTTTTAATTTTGTTAAAAGCTGTAAAGAGGTAATTGCTTCATCCTCTTTTTGTTTTTTTAGAAAAAGTGTAACTTGGACATCTATTTGCATTTCAGACTATGTTCTCTATCAAGAGAATTTAATGGTAATCTTAATATCACACGATACAGGATGTTATCCCTTCAAATTATTAACCATTTAATTCATATTAGTAATAAAAAATGACATAGATAGTCCCAATTAGTTTAAAAAAAATGTGTAATGACATTTAAATGAAGCTTTGCTTGGAGAAAGGGCAGCTATACCTATGCCAACACATTAAGCAAGAGGGAAGAAGTGCTTGAAACATTCAGGCCTTGTAGAGAGCATGGTACTCAGAAAAATTAAGGTATCAAGCAATAGATGTACATTGCACAGTCTTCATTGGGCATCCTCAGAAATAAAAAAGTATAGATGAAAAGATAAGGTGTATATTTTAATTCAAATTCAATGTACTCTTGGTTGTTGATACTGTGTAGAAACTCGGTGTGCTTAAGGTTTGGGAGTAAGACCCTTCTTTCACTAGCAAAAAGAGGCTCACTTATATCTCATCAAAATAGTTTATGAAATATAAGAAAAACCTTTCTTAATCATTTTGTACAAACCTAACACAGGTATCAGAAATTAAAATATAGATTCATTTAAACTTGGATTTAAAAAAAAAAGATAAGAGGTATATGCCTGATAGATTTGTCAATCACCAACCTATAAAATTTATTTCAAAAAGATTTTTAATAGGATCAAGCAGCTGAGTCCTGTGATTTTTTCATTCATGAAAATGAAAATAGGCTCAACAGCTACCTTAGCCCAATGAAAACAGAAGAACATGTGTATGTGTGCCTTTATTAGAAGCAGCTTGTCAAGGCAGCAGCCCTGAAGTTCTATTTAATTCAGTATTCTAGTAACCTTTAAAAATTTATTACTACATTTTTATATATATTAGAGAATTTATTAATTGATTATTAGCTCAAATTATTTCTAGTAATATTTAGATAGTTTTAAAATATTGCTTTAATTTCATATACTAAGAAAACTATCATAGGAGGTTAACAGGGTAATGGAATCAAGAATATTTTTTTCTCTTAATCTGGATATTCTGTTTGTTTCCATTTGTACATGATATGAATGATTAAAAATAAATATTAATAGATTTTTAAATGACATGGATGTAGTGACTTGTTTTTAATAATATAATTCATATTCCAGTTTCTGAAAACTTGAAAGATGAAAATGTTTATGAATTTTTAATAGCTGCAGTTGAATTTAGATTTTCATTTTTTGAATTTTGTTGAATATTACTTTTCATTTTCTAAGGATGTTCATGTATTTGCTTTGGAATGCAAAGTGGGAGATGGTCAACGTATTTACCTTGTAACAACCTACCCTCAACTTTGGTTTTACTATAAATCTCGGTAAGTAGCTTGTAACAAATTAGTTACTTACCCCTTCACTATTAGAGTTGGGTTTGGAGTTCCTTTTTCATACCATTGCTCAATTATTTCATCAGGTGTTGGGAAGAAAAATCAATCTCTTTCTGTTTCTCTAGCGCGCGCGCGCACGCACGCGCGCACACACACACACACACACACACACATTTGTGTACCCAAGGGGAATTTTGTGAAGTTTCTCTTTTGCAAGCAAATATTGTATTGTACTATTATTACAAATGAGTATTTACCAGATTAATTATCTAGTAAAGAAATAGTGATGAATTCACAAATTTCCCAGACCTGAATAAAGTATGGAAAAGGGGAGTAAATTCATATGGGTGCCTGTTTCAATTTAAAATACTTTCATTATAATGTTACTTAAGTAACTTCAAATATAAAACTAGATTTGCATATGTTTATTTACATGGAACACCAGTTAGAGGTAAATTAAAATTCTTACGGTAATGTGAGAGATGATGTTTTGCTGAAACTAAATCTTGCAATATAAATATGATGCTGATTGTTATAAAACATGTAATGCATGCCTTTGCCTGATGAGTGTTTTGAGTTCCATGTACTACCTGTCACATGTTGGTACCATCACTTTTCCTTCTTCCAAGTTACTTCAAACCCTTTATTTGTATAGTATGCCATCTGAACTTCGCTTAACCTGAATTATCATTTATATTTTAAGTCATCCTCCATTCTTATTGCCTCTGTCAAAGTCTTTCCTCCCCTTTTAGCAAGAATGTAACTATAATTGTTTCCATTAGAAACATTAGTAAAGTCAGGTCATTCAGAATTATTTCTTTACTAGTTTTTAAAATATCTTCCTAATGAAAATACAACATTTAAAAATTCTCATGAAAAATTTATAGAACCCTAAGAATGTGTGATCCTGGGATCCCAGTTTGAGGGAAAAAAAAGTATTTTCTCAAACTAAATTTGTTTCATGATGACACCAAAAATGAATAGAGATGTTACAGAATATCAAAATCATCTGTGTATAAATAACACTATAAGATTGGCCTTATTTTCCATTTAAATAATGTTATAGAATATAATTATTACATCTTTTGATGGAAACTCTTAATACTGTGAGCAATAAACCTATTGTGTGCACATTTTATCATGTTATTTCATATATATATGTAGTTAAAGCACAATTTGCATTGTTCTTGAGGTATAAGATCAACTTTCATGATTTAAAAGTAAAAGCCAGGTGCAGTGTCATTCATACATACATACATACATACATACATAAATAAATGGTATAAGGTATAAATCTAACAATCTTGAATTGTCCCAATTTAGAAAAAATCTCTTGCACTGCTATGAAGTTATTCCTGAAAATGCTGTATGCAAACTTTATTTTGATTTGGAATTTAACAAATCTGCCAATCCTGAAGCTGATGGGAAAAGGATGGTTGCATTACTCATAGAGGTAAATGATACATTGTAGTTTTTCTTCCACTTTCTATTCATCTCTTCATTCACTTATTCATTCATTCAGAAAATCCAGTCTGTGTCACTTTAAGTTCTGTATTTCTCCTTATTTCTTGCTACTCTTTTGACTTTCATTTTTTAATACCACTTCTGTGAGTAAATGACAAAAAGTTCAATTTATGTCCATATATTTTATAGTATCACTCTGTTTTTTTGTTTGTTTGTTTTGTTTTTTAAGAAGGCTTTGAGAAAGATGGCAGTTTGGGATTTTTCTATGTTTTTAAATTATGCGTTAATTCTCTGACTTCCATTACAAATAGCTGATTCTGGTAGGGGCCAGGTAAAATGATTTTTACTGTAAAAACTGAGTAGTGAGATGAACTTCAAGGAAACTTTGAAAAGTAGTATCAGAATATTTGAAGTGACAGGAGTTTTGGAAATCATTGTGTCTTGTACCTTCATGAATGAAACAATCAAGACCTAGAAGAGACCAGTGCCTACTCAGGACCTACAGCTAGTTATTGGCAAAACATAGTCTAAAATTATAGTTGTTCATATAAGAGAAAGTTATGGCTCAACTATTTGTGTTTATTTAGTTGTGTCAACCATGAAGTAACTAAAAAGAGGAATAATATTGACTTGTGCAGCTAAGTTATGTTAGGATTGTTTCCAAAAAATTTCCATGATTGAATGCTGAAATCGTATTGATTATTATTTAGCTTCAGTGTTGGTATTGACACTTATTAAATTTTCTCTTTTACAAGTTAACCAAATAAAAAATAGTTTGATAACATTTAAAACATATCCAATTTAAAGTATTTTTGATAAAGAATATCTGCTAATTGTGTTGGATCTTCGCATGTTGACTTTAAATTTATTTGAAAAATATATTTAAATACTTAATATAGAGAATATTAGCTTTCTCCTACTTTGAAGCAAAACAAATATTTGTTAAAAGTCAAATGATTGATAGTTTCATTTGTGGCCCAACATGTTCTTCAAATGCACCTTCACACACGACAACCACCCTGAGTGAAAAGCTTTAATGTCCCATTCCTTGCCTCCCCCACATATATGTGTATGTGTGTATTTGTATATGTGTATACATATATACACACACATAAACACATTTGTGTTTGGTTTGTATTGATGGAAAAAAAAAAACACTCCTTTTCCCTCAAACCAAAGCAAGTTTTATTTTTCTTAAAATAGCCATTGACCCATTAGAAAGAGATGTTATTTCATTAGAGTTGGTAAATTATGCTTAATTTTCAACTTAATTATGTTTTTATAATTCATAAGTCTTGATTTTTTCGGATGTGTGATACACTTCTGCAGTCTAAAGTAGAATTTCCTGTGTAACTTCTCTAAGGCTTACAACGAATTAACATTGAAAGATTTTCATTGGCCCTTAAATGAGGTGATTCCCTTAATAAAGAAGTACAACATCGTATTAGAAGCTGGAAATATCCCTAATGAAATCCACACTAGTATAAATCCTGTTTGCAACACAGATTAATAAACATGCATGGAAAAGAACATTTACATGTTTAAAATTCTTTTCCTCCTAATTCATTACATCATCTTATCCAAATAAGCCTTGAACAACTAATCTGCATCAACAAAACTTGGAAAAAATTATAGAAATCTAAGTTCAGAATTATATATTTTCATTTAACATGTTTACCAGGTTGATAGAATAGTTCATGTTTGTATTGTTTTACTTAGTGAAATGCTTTTATAAATAACTATATTGAAGTTATTTTCATTTATTGGTTACTTTGTATGCAATAAGTTTATAGTCCAATGAATAATTTTTTATTTTGAGTCTTTGAAGAAGCACAGATTAGACTTGGTCTCTTCTTTTTTTATGGTTTTATTACTGCATTGTAGTTATACATAATATTGGGGTTCATTTAACATAATCATACAAGCATGGAATATAATTTGTTCCACTTCAGTCCTTGATTCTTCCCCTTTCCTTTACTTCCTTCCCCTCTCCTTTCCCTTCCTCTACACTACTGGTCTTCCTTCAATTTATTTAGTCTTTTTTTTAATATTAGTGCTTTATAGATATACACAAAGGTGAAATTCAGTGTGGTATATTCATGTGTGCATAGTATAATTTGATCAATTTTTAATTTAATGGATAGCTAATAAACTGGTTGTGGGGTACTGTGGTGCACGCCTGTAATCCCATTGTTTCAGGGAGGCTGAGGCAGGAGGATCATGAGTTCAAAACCAGCCTCAGCAAAAGCAAGGTACTAAGCAACTCAGTGAGACCCTGTCTCTAAAATACAAAGTAGGACTGCAGATGTGGTTCAGTGGTCAAATGCCCCTGAGTTCAATCCCCAGTACTGCCTCACCCCCACCAAAAAAATTAGTAACTGATTAATAATAACTACTTATGATATTAGTACCCTTTGCTTCTATGACTTATCTGATAAATTTGATAAGCCACTTCTGATAAGCCACTTTGATAAGTCAGGATGAATTCTAGTGCTAATAAAGCAATCATTTATTCTTAACCTCTAGATTTTACAACTTAAATAACTATAAATTTTATTTAAAGTTTAACTTAAATTACTTAGATTACCTGCAATCACTAAATTTATTCTCTGTAGCTCCAGAGTACAGAACTCTACTTCATTCATCTACCAAAAATAATTTCAGCCTCTACCAAGTGGCAAGCACTGTGCTTGGACTACAGGAATACAATGGTGCACCCAAAGAGAGAGTTTCTGACTTCACAAAATTTTTAGTCCAATGGAGAATAACAAATTAGGACAGATTCAGCTGTCATAAATAAAGATCTATAATGAAGTGACTTAAACAGGATAGAAATTTATTTCTCTCACATAATATCCCACATGGCTCCATTATATTAGGTTTCAGGCTATTGCTTTATTGTTCCTGAGATGTGGCCTATATTCTGAGTATAAACTAGAAATGGCATACTTTCCTTCTTTTCACATTCCACTGGCCAGACTTAGTCACACGGTCATACTTTTTTGTAAAGGAGTCTGGGAAATATAATCTTTACTCTCGATGACCTCTTACTTAGCTAAAAGTGGGGATTCTGTTTCTGCAAAAGAAGAGATGGGAGATGCCTTCTGTAATAGGGAAGAAACAAATGTCAAAATAATCACATAAATTAGC
Organism: Glaucomys volans; assembly: GCA_020662805.1. Taxonomy (NCBI): domain Eukaryota; kingdom Metazoa; phylum Chordata; class Mammalia; order Rodentia; family Sciuridae; genus Glaucomys; species Glaucomys volans. The sequence goes on from JAJEJO010000548.1 coordinate 375,277, forward strand.
ATAAAATTGGATCACATGTTATGAAAGGGTAGAGGCAGTCTTTACAGTGATCAATGACTGTGACCAGAAAAGAGGAGGCAGGAAGGGTCCTCCCCTAGAACCTTTGGTGAAGTCTGACCCTTCTGACACAGGCCTCCAGAACCCTCAGATAATAAACTTGTGTTATCTTTTTGTGTGTGCGTGTGTGTGGTATTGGGGATTGAACCCAAGGCCTTGTGCATGCATGGCAAGCACTCTACCTACTGAGCTATATCCCCAGCCAATTTCTGTTATCTTAAGCCACCCAGTTTATGGCACTTTGTTATGACAGCCCAGAACACTAATGTATGCAGGTCTGAAAGGGGCCCTTTTCCTTCTGATGGGCAAGGAGGGCCTTCAGTTGAGTTTCATCTTCATTGGAATGAACCTAATCATGCTAATTTTCTCTGAAAACTTGGACTGCAGTTATGCCTTTTGTCTTGAACTAATTTAAAGTGTTCAAGTCATATTCACCTAAATCCTTCCACTTATAATTAAATTGACTTTCCCCAAGATGCACATTGGAGTCTCTTATCATCCCAAACATGTTTGCCTTTTATTACTATTACCTGTGTTCCCTAAATGCAACTTGGTTATTTCTCAATTATGCTTTTTCTTCATTATTGAAATCTATACCTTAAACCTTCTCAAACTCTTCTTGGCAGGCTGTAAAACATCCCCAGGCATTAGTAAAACCTCAGATTCCTCTCAACTAATCATAAAGTGTATTGAATATTTTGATTAATGGTGGGAGATAAGGTTGGGAAAATGTTTGCTCTTGTTTTGGCCGCAGTAAAATCATTCTCTCTCCAAATAGCATTGCTGCAGACTTCTTTCGTGGTTTCTAATAAAAATGGGTCACATCCTTTCCCTGGAAAAAATTAACCTAAAATAGTAGTTGTGTCAGTACTGTAAAGAGATAGAGTACATAACGGGAATTTGGTGTCAATGTGGAGACTGATGTAACCTTCTCTGAGAAAGTGATAATTTACTGAAGAGTAAACTGAGATAATGAAGGGGAATATGGTACTCTAATAATGCCAAAATAACGTCAATAAATACAACTTATTGCATAACTATTAGGTATTTAAGTATTTGGCAAACACTTTTAAGAGCATTTTTGCTATTCTTAAGATAACCTCACTTGGTGATTCTTAGTAGCTTCATTTTGCAAAGGAGAAAAGGGAAGCCTGCAGACAAGGGACTTGTCTTTAGGTGGCACAGCCAGTACTTTTAAGCAGCTACATGTGCCAGGCACTATGCTGACTCCTTAATCTTATTTTTTCACTACTTTTAACAACTCTCAAAGTTAGGAGCTGTTATCATTCCCATTTAGCAGTTGTGGAATCTAAGGTTTGTCCAAAGTCACAGAGCTGGTAAAATGACAGGGGTACAACTCAGACTTACGCTTACTTCATCTTGGGCCCCTACCCAGGTTGCTGCCTCTGCAACATGACTGCTGTCAGTGCCAGTGTCATCTAACCCCAGAGGCTGTATCCCTGGAGGTTACATTGGGATTTAAAACAAATGGCAATTTTTTTTTTTTTTTTGTGGTGCTGGGGATTGAACCCAGGCCCTTGTGCTTGCGAGGCAAACATTCTACCAATTGAGTTATATCCTCAGCCTGAGAATTTTTTTTAATAGTTAAAATTTTTAAAAATGATATTAGTGACTTTAACTCTTGTTTAAAGAGATGTTTAAATTTCTGATTTTAAAGAGGGTTAATGTATACATTGTTTGACTTCTAAGAGGCCCCTTTAATCCTCAGAGCCAGTGAATTCTTGAACATAAATGTAATTTTAAAATGACATATATTTTAGTTTATAAATTGGTAAGATTGCTCTATTGTAAGTATTCTAAAACTAAATAAAAATTTTTACTTTTTTTAACATTATATTTATTTGTGCCAAGATATTTACATTTGTTCATAGAAAAAATTTTAAACAATAAACATAAATCATTTACATTTTACTTGTGTTTTTAGTATGTTTGTAAAGCACTTCAAGAATTATACAATGTTAATTGTTCAACTGAAGATGTTTTCAACTTGGATTCTAGCACTGATGAAAAATTTAGCCGTCATTTAATATTTCAACTCCGTGATGTGGCATTTAAAGATAATGTTCATGTTGGTAAGTACACTACCTTTTAAAATACTGTGGAGTTGTAATAATAACTCAGATTTTCTTATTCTACTTAAAATTTTATAAGTACTTATCAGTTTTTATGGCTGCTAACCTGTCCTAAAATATTGAAATGTGATTTTTTTTGTATTTTCAGAATTTACCCTGAGCTCTAGAACTCTCCGTTCTAGCAGGTTAACCTACTCAGGTTGTCTTTGGCATTAGTGCCTTTCTCTCATCATAGATGTTGGGGTGACCATACAAGTACTTGTACTGGTTTCTGTTCAACAGGATTCATTTCTGTTTTCTGGATAACTTCTTGTTCATTTCAAGCCTTATCTGTAATGCCTCATATCTGCATTTCTGACCTTTGCTTCAGACTTGTGTTAACCTTCACTTTGAGGTTTGGGTCCCATATCAAGGAAGACTAATCTGTTGTTCCAGATGTAATTTCAGGGTTGGAATGAGATCAAGGTGTGTAAGACCGAAAGTGTAACCAGAGTATTCATTCCAGGGCTGGACATTTAGAGATAGAGGCCCAGATCTAAAACAAATTCAGTCTACAGGAGAAACAAATAGGCAAAAGGGGAACACCAACTGATAAGGTGTAAATAGAAGCAATAATCCTGAGTGTTTGTCAAAGCAAGGATAGGACAAGCTTTCCTAGATCTAAAAGGCAAGACAGTTGACTGAAGTTCAGAAAATGGGCAAGCCATTTCAGCGCTGCAGGTGTCTTACAAGTTCATAAGTGACCAGGATGAGGGGCATGAACATAGTCACTAAAGGATGGCCATGAAAGTTGGGAACCTAATTGCTGGATTATGACAGTGCTAGGTCATAGTGGCCTGGTGTGCTATGTGCACAGGGTTTCTTATTACCTCCTCATTTTCTGTTAACTTAGCTACACATTCTTTCTGTCTCTTTCTCTCATCCCTTAGATAATAGATCATAGAATCTATCCTTGATCCTCTTCTCACCCTACTTTCATCCTTGATGAATCCAGTGTCATGGCTTCAATTATCATCTGTGTTGATGACTCTCAAATCTATCTTTAGCCCAGATTATTATTCTATATACCAGACTTGTTTGGCCAACTGCCTTCCAAACATCCCCACAGACACTTTGAACTTAACATGCCCTACCTCAAGCTCCTCATCTTCTCAAAACATTCTTCTCCCATAATGTGTGTGTCAGTGAGTGGTGTCACCATCCACCCAGTTACCCCAGGAAAAATGTTGTCACTTTTGACCTCTATATCTCTCTTCACTTGCTCATTTAGTCAGAGTAAACTGTGCCACTGTGTGCTCCAAACCCTTCAGTGATTGTTTCCTGCCTTCAGGGAACTGTACAGACATCCTTGCTTGCAAAACAAGGCTCACTGTTTCTAGCCTCATCTCTCAGCTCTGCCCTTCTCACTCAGCTCCTCCTGTGGGCACATTTTCTCTAGTTCTTGAGACTTTGCATTTTTATTCTTCTGTCTTAACAGATATACTTCCAGTTCACCTGGTCTGTTAAGATTCAGTGTGGATCTCAAGTCATCTGAGTATTTCTATCACATCCCAAACCCTAGTATTTATGTTAGTGTTCTGGGCTGCAGAAAGTGTCCTGTGCTTATCATATCAAGCATTTACCACTTCCTGAGATAGTTTCCTATCTTCCTTGTCTTCTCCTCTATTCCACTTAATGTTTCTGTACAGCAGGGACTATTTCTTATTCACTGTTGTTTTCCCAGAACTTAGTTTAAATTAATAGTATTTTTTATCAATAATAAAAATTTTATTACTACAACAACAGTAGCAGCAATAACAAATACAAGTAGAAATTTAAGATATTTGCTGAGTGAATGTGTAAATGTTAAATAGAGTGTGAAAGCAGAATTTTAGCATGATTATTTCTTTGATTCCTGTTTACTCCTCATAGTCTGCTCTGTGACTATTGGCTACAAGTTTAGAAATGGAGAATCCATTGCTAGGGAAGAAAGGGAGAAAACTTTGTCAGGTAACTAGCAATTTCTGCTACATATTTCTTTCGAAAGCAGACAATGTTCATTATATAGACAAAGGTAAGAAAGCCTTTGTCAGGACACACAACAGAAGTATAGATGCAAGTTTGGCTGTTTGGGGAACAGTGAGCATCTGGTGTGGTAAAGGCAAGAGACATAGTCAGACCTGATATATGAGATGTCATCTAAGGCTCTTTGTTCTAAAATTATAAACTGCCAGAATCAAATGTAGAGAATATAAAGTAGTCCAAATTTTCCCTTCAGTTTCCCTTTCTCAATGTATCTCTTGATGAAATTTCAAGTTCCTGTTGTCAGCCTTTCAGAAAGGGGAATTGGTTAAAAGTAAGAGATCTTAAAGTTTGATCTATTCAAACTGTGCTAGTACCCGAAGTGTCTTCGATTGATTAGTTCTTCTCAGTTATTCCCAACCAATGGGAATTGCTCTCTATGAGGAGTAGGGGGTGACATAATAGAAAAGGGAAGTAGAAAGCAGAGTAGTTTGCTGGGAGCCAGTGTGTTGGTAGTTTTGCTATCTGTTGTCATACCCTGGCCAGGTTACCCAAGGTCAAGGGCCTACCTGACCTCCTTAGTACTACTGTCACAACTGTTTCAGCAACCATGTGCTTACTTGTCTTATTGCCTAGGGTGGAAGAGATATAATTTTAAGTTTCTAGGAAAATTAATTGATTCAGCTTATGCTTGTCTTGCTTTATCCTTTGATGTCATGATTTCTTATCACTCAGTGTTGACCTTCTCTCCCTCATGTCTGTGTATCACTATAAGGATCAAAAGTTTTTGCTTTCATTTTGATCTTTAATGTTTTGAAGGAATTGATTTTTTTTTAATAGAAAAGTAATTAAGGCCGGGCGTGGTGGCGCACGCCTGTAATCCAAGTGACTAGGGAGGCTGAGTCAGGAGGATCGCGAGTTCAAAGCCAGCCTCAGCAACTTAGCGAGGCCCTAAGCAACTCAGTGAAACCCTGTCTCTAAAATAAAATACAAAATAGGGCTGGGGATGTGGCTCAGTGGCCAAGTGTCCCTGAGTTCAATCCCTGGTTCCAAAAAAAAAAAAGGAAAAAAAGAAAAGTAATTAAGCCTAATTTGAAAAGTTTTGAATTTAGAACATGTGTAGGTTATAATTTAAGGATTCAAGCCTTTTTGGTAAATAAAGTGATAAATAACCCCAGAAAATTAGTTTTAAAATTAAAATTAGGTTTTATTTACATTATTACATTTCTTCAGAATTGTTATACTTAATAACTAAGTTACTACTTGATGTTGTGGTATAAATAGTAAATGTGAGTTTAAACGAATTTTAGTTTGTCTAAACAACTTTATGGTACAGATAGGATGACTTTACTGTGTAGAGGTCTTAGGGTAAATGTTAGAGTACAAAAGGTTTTTAATTGCTTTCATTTTGGACTTTATGAGACCATAGGTCTCTAATTGGAGGGAGAGGTAAGATTAGCAGCTTCTTTGGAATTGCAACTTTTTGGACTTTTTTCCTTTTGGACTTTATGAGGCCATAGATCTCTAATTGGAGGGGGAGGTAGGATTAGCAGCTTCCTTGGAACTGCACCTGCCTTGGAACGAAGTCAGGGTTCTTAGGGCATATCATAGCAGGTAAAGGGAAGAGAATGAGCTTGTGAGAAATTTACTGACTTGGACTCCGGGAGGGTATGGTAGAGATTGTCTCAGTGTTTCTGTCCATTGTCTTGGCAGCACAGTTTCCTCATATAAATCCTTCATTCTCTAATCATGAATTGCAAAGATAAGTTTATTCAATTTGTATTAAGAAAAGTGGTGCTTTTTTGGTGACAGCATGTTAGGCTCAGGACCATACTAGCAATATGTAAATGATTTGTTTACAACTGACACCAAGCTCCTATGCTAGGGGGAACTGAAAAAATAACAGTAACCAAAAAAAGGGAAGTAGTAGGAGACACATGTTACAGTTTACAGCAATAACTCAGTTTCAAAACTGGAAATAAAAAAGAAATAGTTAAAAAACCTTATTGTGTAAAATTTTCAGGTGTAGGTTTATGTCTGGATCTTAAATTGTAGTTTGCAGAAAAAATTAAATTAATCACAATACCTTTTTTCCTTAGGTAATTTCGTAAGAAAAATTTTGCAGCCTGCTTTTCATTTAATTGCCAGTGAAGATGATGATAGAATTCCAGAGATAACAGGCCATGAATCTTCCCATTTTTCAGAAGAGACATTAAAACAAGGAATTTCCTTGAATAATATGTTCACATTTAAGGATATGGGAGAGAGCTGGGCATTCAATTCAGAGGAACTGGAGAGACTGGGGTCAGCTGACCAAAGTGAACCTGATCTTTCATTTTTAGTTGTAAAGAACAACATGGGAGGAAAGCATCTTTTTGTGGATCTAGGTAAGTAAATTGGCAGCTATTAGACTGTCCTGGGTACTTTGTGAAAGACAAGTCAGTGCCTGCCTATTGCTTTGCTTAGGTTCTTGCTATCACCATTGCTCCGCAGTGACATTTTGAATCACCAGCAGAATGTGATCCATGAGCTTAGGTACTAGGAATTTACTAGGTTTCTGTTCAGAGATCTTAGGGCCTGGTGGAATGGAAGCACTAGGTTGGCTTGAGCTCCAAAAGAGAATGCTGTGGCTGACTGTGTTCTGGAATTTGGACCAGCACACCCTAACACTTCTAAGAGATTAAATCATTTTAAAAACAGACACAATATGAACATGTGGTAAAGTAAGGGTGGACATTTTCTGGACTGGGAGATTTGTGGTAGTGGCAGGAGTCATTACATCAGCTTTCTTGCCAGGATCAAATTGATGACTTCTTCAGCCTGGCTCTACTTGATTCTGATCTCTGAACCTTAGAATGTAGGAAGCCTTAGGATAACAACACAGGCCAATTAAGAGCCCTAATGCAACAGCTTCAGTTTGATGAACTAAGCCTGATTTTTATGCCGACTTTGTAGCATGTGATATGAAAAACTGTACGAGCAACATTTTTGTCATGGACTGTTTAAGCACTGCTGAGAGCTTCATTGTCTAAATAAGATTCTAGGCAAGATTCTCAGTTGAGCAGAGGTACCAGAGTTAGGGAAGTGTTCCTTCTGTGTTGTCTTTCTAGTACCCCCTGATGATAAGTATTGGAATTTGGAAAGAAATAAGTGCAGTGAACTGGTTTGGGTGTGAACCAGCTACTAAATCATGAGTAGAAGGAGCATGCTTCTAAATGCCAAGTTTTGTTTTATTATCAGAACATCAATTTTAGTTGAATTAACCTGCAATAAACTAGGGAAAATGCATAATAAGAAGTTGATGGAGCAAAAGCAGCATTAGCCAATAAATATACTCCACCCCAGAATTGAAATGTCGAAACAGAATACCCTAGTTCATGACAGTTCTGTCCTTGCAAGTTAGGTCACTGGACAGTGGTGAATTTTGATGATAGTCTTGAAAGAAATCTCAATACCCAGATTTATTTGAATAACAAATGAGTGGGGAAGTCATGTCCTAAACTGTCCTTTGAATATTTTGGAGATTTAATAGTACATGCCAAAAATTTAATAGTACATGGGAAGAAACCCATGCCTTCCTCCAAACCCCTCCCAGGCAGTATGCTTTCTCCTCCCCAGATGAAACTACTTTTCTGTCCTCTAACAACATGGGTTAGTTTTGTCTATTTTTGAACTTTTTATAATTGGAATCATATGTGCATTTAGCTTCCCTTTCACTCTCCTAACAATGTCTTCGATGAATAAAATAACCTTAAACAGTAGGAATACTCTCATTTATCAGTATTTTCCTCTGTGATTAGAGTTTCCTCTATGTTAAATCTTTCTCTATCCCAAAGTCATGAAGATATTCTCCTGCTTATTTTCTAGAAGTCTCATTGTGTTACCTTTTTATATTTAGATCTACAGCCTACCTGGAATGCAGTTTTGCTCCTGAGGAGCCAAGATTCATTTTTCTAATGTGGATGTGCAGTTGTCTCAGCACCATTTGTTGGAGTGACTGTGCTTTTCCTACTGCTCAGCAGTACCACCTCTGCCCTAAATCAAGTATACACATATGTTCTGGCCAGTTTCTGGATTCTGTTCTGTTTCATTTTTCTGTTGATCTGCCCTTGTGCCAGTACCACACTGTCTTAATTAATGTAGTTTTGTTGTAAATCTTCATATCCAGCAAAATGATTCTTCTAACTCTGTTCTTTGAAATTTCTTGGCCATACATGACCTTTTGTACATCAGTTTAAAATTGAGAATTAACTTGTCAGTTTGCATAAACACACAAGCCCTATCATGATTTTGATGTGGATTGTATTGAACCTGGAGATCAACTTGAAGACAACTAACATTTTCATAATATTGTCTTCCAGTCTATGTACATGATATGTCTTTGCATTTACTTGTATGTTCTTTTATTTTTCTCCATAATATTTTGTTTGTTTGTTTGTTTGTTTGTTTGGTACTGGGGATTGAACTCAGGGGCACTTGGCCACTGAACCACATCCCCAGCCCTGTTTTGTATTTTATTTAGAAACAGGGTCTCACTGAGTTGCTTAAGGCCTCGCTAAGTTGCTGAGGCTGACTTTGAACTCGCGATCCTCCTGGCTCAGCCTCCCGAGTTGCTTGGTTTACAGGCGTGCGCCACCACACCCGGCTTCCATAATGTTTTATAATTTCATGAATAGAAGTCTTGTACATCTTTTCTTAGATTTATTCTAAGTATCTAATATTTTTTGATGCTTCCCTTTTCTCTGGGATTTTACACCACAGATCCTTGCTCTTTTTGTAGCTTCCCAATAGTCTTTTTCCTGATATCTTTGTCCAGCTTTTCTATTTGTTTTCAATTGGACAGTTGCTCCAAAATAATCTAGTTTACTATTTCTTTTTCTTTCTTTTTTTGTTTTTTTTTTTCAGTGCTGAGGATTGAACCCAGGACCTATGTGCTTGTGAGGCAGGCACTCTACCAACTGAGCCACATCCCCAGCCCTCTAGTTTACTATTTCTGAATATGGCATTCTTCCATGTCAACTCAAATTTTTCTTATGTATTGCTTTAATTTTGTTTATGGCTGTTTATAGAAAATAATTGTTTCTTGTAATTATATATTAAAATAATTTAATATTTGTTGACTATAAAACTAATCATAGAAAGCATGCATTAATTTTTTAAATTAATTTTTTGATGTAGGAGTTTATACAAGAAACAGAAACTTCCGATTATATAAATCATCAAAAATAGGAAAATGTGTCACTTTGGAGGTTGCTGAAGATAACAAATTTTTTCCTAAACAGTCAAAAAGTATTTCTGAAGAAAATCAATATTTCCTCTCTTCCTTGGTCAGCAACATCAGGTATGTAGTATCAGAACTAAACCATTATATATTCATGAATAATTATTAAACAATGATTGGGCACTATATATTACTAGGATGTGGATTGTATAAGTTCATTCTGCTTTAAGACAAGGTTCCTAATGATCTCTTTCCTCCATTAACTGAAAAATAGTAGTAAAAGGTACTTTTTTAATCACTTGGTTTTCTCTTTGTATCTTTTTATGATTATATTTCATTTATTTTCCAGATTTTCTGAAATGATTATCACATCTATAAAGAAAGCGCTGCTACTTGTATGGAATTTGAAAATACAGTTACTGTCTGTGTCTCATTTGCCCACATATACACATACATACTTATAACCTACATAGCTCTTTTATTCATAAATTACTTCTTGGGCTAGGAGGGTAGCTCAGTTAGAGCACTTACTTGCCTGTCATGCTCAAGGTCTTGGGTTTGAGCCTCACCACTGCCTCTCACCAAAATATCTCTTGAAATCATTACTTAATATGGTTATGTCACCTGTTTTTATTTTCTATTCAACATTATATCATGAATATTTGCCAAGTGAATAATTTGCCAATAGTTAATTGTAAATAAAACTTAGTGCCTGTATAATTTTATATTATGATAACATACTTTAATTTATTGTCAGATATATTGTTGAAGATTTAGGTTTTTATGTTTTGGTCATTTTTTAAAAGTGTGAAAGTGAACCTCATTCATTCCCCTCTTTTCTGAATTGGCAATTTCGTTAGCCCAAAACATGTGGCTGTGATCAGATCAAATCATCATTGACTGACTTACTATGATTCTTTCCCCTTTGCCTTCCCTAAATAATTTTTTAAGAAAAAAAATTCCATAGAAATTAATTTTAAGAACAAGCATGTAAAATACATTGCTATAGGAAAAGTGTGTCAAGATAGACAGTTTAGCAACTATTATATGGTAGGGTGAAAAGATGGATTTTTTTTCATTGTACGTTTGTTCCTTTAATCACATCGTAGAAGTAAGATCAAAATCTTAGTTTCCTTTCTTTACAGTGAAAACAAAAACAACATTTATCTTATAGAATTGTTGAAAGAATTAAGTTCAATTTGTACACATAAAATATTTACAACAGTTCCCAGCACATGGTGTCTGCTCAGAAATGTTAGTTGGTGATAGTGGCAGTGACTGTAGTTCTGGAAGTGGTATAGTGGTATGAAAGTTCTCTGATTCTTGCTGCAGTGTCAAAACTAACTTATGGAGGTGGAGGATTCTTCAACTGAATAAGATTACCTTAATTGTGTTTTATATATCCAAGTAAATACCATATATTATAATTCCAGACATAAAGGCTAACTTTTTTATGATTATGATTATTACCCTTTTTAAATATTACAACAATTTCGAAAACAAAAGAATCATACTTTAGATAATTGCTTTAACTGTCTAGAACCCTTGGATTTACTCTGTAATTGAGGGATTTTAAATGATCACCAACCTACACTCTAAAATTTTTTTTTAATTGCAAATTATCAGGTAGGATTAGTGTTTTTCTGGGCAAATGTGAAATAAAAATAGAATTATTTGTAATTCAGTTTCCTCTGTGAAGTCATGTCACTTTAATTCTAATATAATATTACTTTATTTCTTTTATATATATTCTTCAGATTCTCAGATACTTTACGAATTCTTACATGTGACACATCTCAGATTAAACGAAAGCGAGCTGAGTATTTGAATAGTACCATCACTTCAGGTAATTTTAAGAAAATAATTTCTATTCAGAATTTAAGGATATAAAATCTTTTTTTGCCTTTAAAATTTTAAGTTTAATGTACTCATATCAACTGATCATTTAAAACTACTAGTTTCTTACCCCAAATGAAAAAAAATTTAATAAAATGCTATTCACTAATTTGCATTATATCATATTTGTTTTAAAAACATACAAAAGAAATATACATTGTTTATATAAAATAAACACATATCAAAATAAAAGCTACAAGTTTCTTCCACTCTCCTTTCCACAAAGATAGTAGGTTTCTATTTACCCTTGGCAGGGTAAACTAGTTTCTATTTACCCCACCAAGGGTAAATAGAAAACTTTTTTGAATTTCCAATATAGAGAGCACTGACTTTTTTAGGGTTACAGAGTGTTTCTCTTATCATAATTTACCCCTTCCTGTGTACTAAAAAGCATACAGATTTTTTTCTAAGACTTCATACATAAACTCTCCAGTAAACTTTTTTATTCACTATTGGCCTATTATAATTTATAATAATGAAAAACTAAAAACAATCTAACTACAATGAAATTGAATTGGTTACATACTGTGAAATACTATATAACCATTAAATTTAGATTTGTAAGACCTATATAATATGGAAGACAGCCATTTATGATAGAGAAAAAGTAGGCTCTAATGTGTGTATGTTTTGCTCACAAGCTTATTAAAAATATGGATAATTTTTTATATAGTTTCTTCTGATTAACATTTATAGACATTGACTTGGAGTTTGTTTCTCTCATTTCTATACTAATGTTTTCCAAAATTTCTCCAATTACAAATATAACTGAGAAGTGAAAGACAGACTAAAAAAGCTAAGAGTTTTCTGGCTTTGCAAATTAAATCAGATCATAAATAGCATAAATTATTACATTAGATTTTTAGGTACTAGATAGAATTGAATCATCAGTGCCCTCTAGTTAGAGACACAGGGAACCCACCTATACTGAGATAATTGAGTTTATTATTCCTTGAAGGAGTGGAGACCCACAGGTATCTTAATAAGAGGGCATAAGAAAGGACTTAGAGAATCTGGGCATGGATAAGGTGATTTTAGAGAATATACCACCATATACCATTTCCTGAATAGGAAACAAGAAATTGGATATTGTTGGGTAATTTAGCAATTAGTTATCTTTTTTACAAAATGTATTTTTAGTTGTAGATGGACACAATACCTTTATTTTATTCATTTATTTTTATGTTGTGCTGAGGATGGAACCTAGTGCCTCACACAGGCTAGGCAAGTGTTCTACCTCTGAGCTACAACCCCAGCCCAGTAACTAGTTGTCTTAATAGGTCTTATTTAGACAGAAGGCAGATGAGAGGGAGACTGAAGCTGTAGTTGGGCAAGCAGTAGTATTTGTTAGCCAGGATGTGGTGGTGTTTGGCCATTTTTGTGGTTTGGAAAGTGTTCACATTTTGTCTGCTCAGAAGTGATTAGAGAGGGCTTAATTTTGTCTTGAATCCTCATGACCACAGGGTGGCCTTATTGGAAGAAATTCTGTGAAGTCATGTATGTTCAACAGAACCCAAGGCAAAGGTACAAGAGCCAGGTCAGCTCATAGCAGCTTAGCCAATAGAACTAGCAAGCCTGGAAATAAAGAGCTGCTTTTCTCTTTGTCAGACTGAAGAAAGCAGTTGACATTAATGGTTTGAAAATTAGTTAACATGTGACCTAAGTGAGTTTGAATTTTACCTGCTTTCTTGTAGGGAGCAAGAACCCAGGAACTGACTGGAGGGCTCATTACAAAAAAGAGAAAGAAAAAAAAAAACAAAACCAAAAAACTGATGAGTTGCAAAACCTCATAATTGTACTAAATAACAATTTAATCAAAGTTTAACATCTAAACTTCTCTCTGTTGCAGTAGAAACCATTGAAGGTTTTCAGTGTTCACCCTATCCTGAAGTTGATCGTTTTGTTCTTTCTTTGGTGAATAAAAATGACATTAAAGGAGGTAAAGCTAATCTTACTTTTTGTTAACTGTTATATGATAGAGTAATAGTACCTTTAGAAACATTCTTTGCATTTTAGGAATTCGGCGTTGGAGCTACTTTTTCCCAGAAGAATTATTGGTTTATGATATTTCCAAATATCGGTGGTGTGAAAACATTGGAAGAGCCCACAAAAGTAATAATATCATGTGAGTAATATTGTTTTATTAATGAGTTGTATGTGTTTAACTGATAGTATATTTTAAATGTTTGTAACTTTTAAATAAGGTTGAGAGTATAAAATTTGCTTTGGTTTTTTGATAGAAATGTTGTAATTAAATATTTTATATTTAATGTTTTATCATTCAATTTGAATTTCTTAGTTATTACATTGCTTTTAGCATATATCAGCTTTGTACACTATTTGACAAAATAAGCACTTAGTAAAATCTTGAGAAGACTAAGGTAGACTTGAGTAGGGAAAGCAAGAAGGCAGTAGACAGGTGAACAGGTGGAAAGGTGTGCCACTGCTTTTCACTTGCCATTGGTTTTTGACACCTTACGGAATCTAAACTGAAACTGGGTAGATCTGAGCAAGAGGGAAGCTCCTCAGTTGCTCCTAAGTTGGTGGTTAAAGTGATGCTCATTTATTCAAGACAAAGCATGGTATTGAAGAGAAGCAGTATTTATCGAATGCTTTCTTTGTATGCTAGGCCCTATTTTAGGAATTTTCTTTAAAATGCCTCTGGCAAAGGAAAAATATAAAGTAAAAGTAGAAAGAGAATTTTAAATAATGTAGGATATGGTTAGAATAGGGATAAAATAGAAACCCAATAACGAGTTAAGATTTGAGAAACTTTCCTGTTTTATATCAAATGTCAAAGCTGAGAATCCTGTGTAGTCAAGCTTATTCAGCAGATGAAGTAGAAAGGAGGAAATGATAATGAAGATTTTGTTGGAAAGCTGGAAAACCTGCTGAGTATCAATGATTCAGTGCTACCCTTGACATATTCCCTCTAATTGAATTTAAAAAACTATCAAAAACTGTATGTGCAATACTAACACCCACTTTGAAGGTATAGATCACTCATAATCCTACAACCCAGTAAGAAATTTAGTTATCATTTTCATTTATCTTTATAATCTTTTTTCAATGTATATAAACATACTCAAAAAAGTCATCATCATATACTGATTATACCAACTTGTATTATGTATCCATATCTATTTTGCTTTTTAATTGTGAATATACATATAAAAACTATAGAGTATGTTCATTTTATTTATTCATTTTGGTTTTTCCATATTTTTTATTTCTGCAGTATAGTTGTACATAATGGTAGGATTCATTGTGACATATTCATACATGGACACAATATAACAATATAATTTGTCCAGTATCATTCCCCAGTATTTCCCTTTCCCTCCTCTCCCTTTGATCTATTTTCTCTCCTCTTCTGATCTTCCTTCAATTTTCATGAGGTTCCCCATCACCCCCTCTTTTTTCCTCTCCAGCTTCTGCATATGAGAAAAAACATGACTCTTGACTTTCTGAGTTTGACTTGCTTAACAATGTTCTCAAGTTTATTCATTTTCCTGCAGATGACATCATTTTATTCTTTATGACTGAATAAAGCTCCATTTTGCTTATCCCCATTTTCTTTATCCACTCATCTGTTTGACACCAAGTCTAATTCCATAACTTGGCTATTGTGAATTGTGCTGTTATAAACATGGGTATGTAGGTATCAATGTAGTATGGTGGTTTTATTTTAGGATGAATACTTTGAGTGATATAGCTGAGTCATATGGTGGTTCCATTCCTAGCCTTTTGAGGAGTCTCCACACTGATCTCCTTAGAGGATGTACTAATTTACAATCCCACTAACTGGAAAAATGTTCCCTTTTTTCCATATCCTCTCCACCATTTATTATTGTTTATATTCTTTTTAAAAAAATTTTTTTAGTTGTTGATGGACCTTTATTTTATTCATTTATTTATATATAGTGCTGAGAATTGAACCCAGTGCCTCACACATGCTAGGCAAGCACTCTACCACTGAGCCACAACCCCAGCCCACTGTTAATATTCTTGATGACTGCTGTTCTGACTAGTGTGAGATGAAATCTCAATGTAGTTTTGATTTACATTTACCTAATTACTAATGATGTTGAACCTTTTTTTTCCCTATATTTGTTGGCCATTTGTATTTCTTATTTTGAGAAGTGTTTGTTTAGTTCATTTTCCCATTTATTAATTGGGTTATGCTCTTGGTGTTAATATTCCTTATATAGTCTGGAAATTAAATCTCTGTCAAAAGACTAGTGAGCCTGTTTTCTGACATTCTGTAGGTTCTTTCTTCACATTCTTAATTTTTCCTTTGCTATACAAAAATTTTATAATTTGATGCCATCCCATTAATGAACTATTGGCATTATTTCCTAAACTTACAGGTCCTATTGAGAAAGGAGTTGCCAATGCCTATATATTGGACCCCGTGTTTTTTTCTAGGAATTGCATAGTTTGTAGTCTAATTTCTAGGTCTTTGATCTGTTCTGAGTTCACATTTGTACAGGGTAAGAGAGAAGGATCTAGTCTCATTCTACATTTGGATAACCAGTTTTCCCAGCACCATTTGTTAAAAAGGCTGTTTGGTTTTTTGTTTGCTTGTCTTCCTCTAAAGTATGTTTTTGGCACCTTTGTCAAGGAACAGATGACTGTAGATGTATGGGCTTGTCTCTGTGTCTTCTATTCTGTACCACTGGTCTATGTGCCTGTTATTATGCCAGTACCATGCAGATTTTGTTACTGTAGTATAATTTGAAGTCTGGTATTGTGATGTTTCCAGCATTGCTTTTATGCCTTAGAATTGCTTGGGCTATTCTGGGTCTTTTGTTCTTCCAAATGAAGTTTAGGACTGCTTTTCCTAGTTCTGTAAAGAATGTTATTGATATTTTGATGGGAATTGCACTGAATTTATATAATGCTTTTGGTAGTATGGCCATTTTAAGAAGATTATTTATGTCTCTCCATGAATATGGAAGATATTTCCAATTTCTTGTGTTGTCTTCAATGTCTTTCTCAATATTCTGTAGTTTTCATTGTAGAGGTCTTTCACCTCCTTGATTAGATTTATTCTTAGACATTTTAAGAGGCTATTGTGAATGGCATTGTTTTCTGATTTCTTTTTCAGTAGATTCATTGTTGGTTAATAAGAAAGCTATTGATTTTTTCCACATTTTTATTGATGCATCATAGTTGTACATACTGATGGGATTTGTTAGATATTTGTACATGCATACAATACATAATATAAAAATATAATATCACTCCCCAGCACTTTCAGCCTCCCTCCCCTCCTTCCACTCCCCAGCACTTTCAGTCTCCTTCCCCTCCTTCCACCTTTGGTTCCTTTCTTCTACTGATCTCCCTTTATATGTTCATTTCAAAGACTAACAATAAAATGCCCAACTGTCATATCTATCACCCACTTACGAAACAGAACTATACCAAAATTCAGAAGAGCTTGGTGAGCTTAACCCCGTTTTCTTCTTTTTCTTTGACTTTCAAGAGATAATTATTTTTTCCTGGATTTTATGTTACTTTTTCCTTTGCTTTTCTTTATGACTTTTTCCATACATGTTTATATCCCTAAAACAATATACTGTTTTATTTTACATTGTTTTGGATTGTATACTTTCACTTGCTCTTTGGTCAGGATTGTGTTTGAGGTCCATCCATGTTGCAGGATGTAGTTCTTGTATCTTTTTCCCTGTTCTGCAGTATGCTATTATATAGACATAAATATGCCAGTTTATTCTTTCAATGGACATTTGCATGGCTATTGTGGACATTCTTGTATATATTTCCTAATACACATGTTGCGACAGTTTCTCAAAGTACATATCTAAAAGTGGAATTGCTGTATCATAGAATGTTTAATTTTTCTAGATAATAAATTGTTTTCCAAAATGGTTGTCCTAATTTATACTACTCCTAATGGTGTTTTAAGATCTTCTACTGCTCCATTCTCACCAACAAATTCAAAAAATTTGTTTTGCTAATCTGGTAGTTATAAAATAATTTTGTTTTCTGTGATTACTAATGAAGTTGACGATTATATTATCAAATCACCTCCCACAAATTAGAGACCTTATTTAATACCAAGCCTTACTAATAACATTAGGGATACCAGGGATTACAAGGCATAGGTCAAGCAGAGGAAGGCCTGGGACGGCTGGCACTGCTCTCACCTCCTTCCTGCACTGCTGCTTGAGGTTGAAACCCAAGGCAGAAGTGTGCAGTCACCACACCCTGCAGGGAGCACTGAGGTTATGAAACATCTGTATTTTATACTCATATAGTTACATAGCATGGGTGACATTTCCAGGGAACCAGGTCTCATAAATCCCTAGATTCTAGATTTACTACCACACCTAATCCTAAAATCAGAAAGATCCTGCAAAGACCATTGTATAAATAAGGACTGTCCTAGCATTTGGTCCAGAGGTTCCCAGATTTTCTTTTTTTAATATTTTGTTTTAGTTGTAAGTAAAACAAGACCTTTTTAAAAATTTTTTTTTTAATGTGGTGCTGAGGATTGAACCCAGGGCCTCACGTATGCTAGGCAAGCACACTACCACTGAGCCACAAGTCCAACCCCAGATTTTCTTGTTTTATGGTGCCCTAGTGTTTTAGCAATTTTTTTCGTATTTGCTCCAAGACCAAAAGGAATGCCTAAGAGTTTTGTTAATTAATTAGCGACTTTCAAACAACTTGGTTAGTAATTATGTCCTAACAGTTTAGTTGCTGTTTGAAAAATATTTATAAATTGAAAGAAAATATTTTATTTCATTCTTAAATATTACACACTTATGAATGGATTACATGCCCTTTGGGGGCATTGCATAACTTTTTTATTTTTTTTTTTGAACCAAGTATTGAACTCAGGGGCACTCAGCCACTGAGCCACATCCCCAGCCCTATTTTGTATTTTATTAGAGACAGGGTCTCACTGAGTTGCTTAGTGCCTTGCCCTTGCTGAGGCTGGCTTTGAACTCGCAATCCTCCTGCCTCAGCCTCCCGAGCAGCTGGGATTACAGGCGTGTGCCACCATGCCTGGCTGCATAACCTTTTAAACCTTGGAATCTGATTGGATATCATCACCTCCTCCTCCTATTTTGTTCCACATTGATGTTAATGCCTTTTTATCACAACCACCACCCAAAATCCTAACTCCACAAAGAAATGAAGTGCAATGTAATATTGAAGATGGAAACGCACAAGCAAGTACTCTTTGGGGTGCTTGACAAATATCAAGAATAACTTTCTTAGAAGGATTTAAATATCCTACAGTGGTCCAGGGGAGTTTAATGTGCAGTTTGGAAGCTACAGCATTAGACCATGTCAGAGAGTTTGTTACTGGAATGTTTACAAGGAGATTAAAGTCATTTCTTTTTCTCTCCTGGTGCAAGTCCTTCACCACTTGTCCACCCTCTACCCCACCAACCACCATGTGGAATGTTAGCCACTGTTTCCTTCTCTGTAAAATGGGATATTTTAAACTACATAGTCACATTTTTGAGAATTTTATTTTTAGTAGTTACAAAATTTAGGTTTTCTGTTTCTATTTACATGCTTAATTGGGTATTTTTATTTAATACTCTGACTTTTACCAAAATTTTCAAAGTTACTGGTAAACATTCATAGTAGCCTTAAAGCTTTAGTAAATGCTGCATTTAATTTCTACTTGTCTGCCTTATTTTTTGACTCACAATAATTTCATTGTCTTCAAATTTTGACCTTAATTCCTTTTATTTTATTAGGGTTTAATCTACTCTGTTTTCCAAGTTTTTTCTGAGTTCCTTATTGAACTTTTTTTTTTTTTTGGTTGTTTGTATTTGAGCTGTAAATTATCAGAGTACGTTTTTAAAAATCTTGATTCATGGTATGTTGTTTATGGGTAGATTTGTTCATCCTCAATTTTGTCAAAATTTTTTTTTGTTTACATATTTTGAAGCTATATTATTTGGTTGATAGTTTGAGAATTATATCTTTTAGGGGGAACTTTTGTCAATCTCTACCTTTTTGCCTGGAAGTCCATTTTGTGTGAATTTTAACCACCGGTTTTCTTTTGATTGATGTGTATTTTCTATTTTACTTTTACATTTTTCTTTTTTAAGTTTTACACACATCTCTTATAAGCTGAATTTGTCATCTATACAGTATGGTTATTAATACATATTTTTTTTTTTTACAAAGGATTCTGGTTGATCTGAAAAATGAAGTTTGGTATCAAAAATGTCATGACCCTGTATGTAAAGCAGAAAACTTCAAATCTGACTGTAAGTAATTTTTTCATTAACAATAAGGTAAAAATAAGATATCCATATAATATCTGTATAATAGTTTGACTATCTTTCTGATTCAGGTTTTCCTTTACCTGCTGAAGTCAGTCTTCTGTTTCTTCTCAAAGAGGTAAGTGCAGTTTTTCATCTATCTTATTACCAATTGGTTTTTGGCACAGTAGAATAAGTGAGCAATTTCCAGGTACCTTTCAAACAGAATATTTGGTACCTGTTTTCACTTAGGAATATAGTGTAGTGATTTTTCCCATACTAGCACATCTGATAATTTCTATTTCATTGCTGCATAAGAAATTATATAATCAATTTATTTAACTAGTCCTAGACACTTAAGAGGTTTCTCATTTTCACTTTACAAAGTAAACCAAGTAGCCATCTTTGTGTTTCTTTGAACAACCATGGCTGCAGGATGAATTTCTAGAAGTACAATTCCATCAAAGGATATGTGTAGTTTTGCTTTTGATAGCTGTTACCGGATTGCCAAAGCAACATTTAACTTTTAGTCTTTAAGTGATTCACTTTCATTGTAGAAAAAAATAGAAAATACAAAATAAAGGGGGGGAAAAATCTTCCCCACTCATAATTTGACCTGATGTGAAGTTTTAGCATACATCTTCCAGAACTTGTATCTAACTTGTTCATATGTATTTTTAAAGTTGTAATACCTATACTGTTTGGTAGTTTTTTTTTTCCCCCCTAAAGTGTCACAAATGTATTCAGCAATGCCTGTTACCAGATTGCTCTCCATTAAATAGAAAATCAGAGATCCACAAAAAATTGAACACTTAACACTGCTCACCTTTCACTGGATGTTCACCTTCTAATCCCCACCAGCCTAGTACTATTATGGTTAGAATAAATTACTTGCTATAAGCTGAACAAGTACTTGAGTTTTTATTCTAGAAAATCCATGTTATCTATTCAGTCCTACTTAAAAAATTATCTGAAAAAAATTATCCTGAAAAAATTCATACCTCCAAGTTTAAAATGGTGGAAATTCCCTCTTTAGGAGTTGGGCATAAAGAACCAACACTCAAATTCTCTGCTAAACTGCCAGATTTGAAAGTTTATAAATAAGAACTAAATTTTTTAAAAAATGAAATTATCTCTCTTAGGAGGAAAGATGTGTCATCCTTGGTGGGAATATTATTGTGATGGCTGGTTTCAGTGGATTTAAAAAGTTATTTTTCTGCTTAATCTGACAATGCCTCAAATATGCCAAGTTGAAGGTACTCTTGGCATACATAGTTGTTACCATTACTTGGACATAACTTATTTTGGTTCTTATTTAAAATAATAAAGGAACAATATAATGAATACCCATGTACATATCACTTAAACATTTTATCTTTCTGCTTAATCTTTTAAAAATATTCTAAATTATGAAATTACTGGTGTTGTCTTCCACTTTTCTATAACATCTTATAAATTTAAAAAGAAAATTTATAACCTACAAATATTGCATGAAAATAAGTAATTCTCCCAGCCTTTGTCTGGATTTACTTTTGTTAACATTTGGCTGCATTTGTTTCTTCCCTCTAATGTGCACATTTATTGCTATTTTTGATGAATCTTGAGAGTAAATTGTAAACATAAAAACCCTTCATTTATTTTTTATTTTTACAGACTGCATTTTGATTCATTGTACACAAACGGGGTATATCATTCGTTTCTGTGGTTGTGCACAATGTAGATTCATACCATTCGTGTAATCATACAGGTACATAGGGAGAGCCCTTCATTTCTTAATTAAGCATGTAGATAAAGAATAAGGACATTCTTATATGGTTATGGAAAAAATTTTAAATTCAGGAAATATAACATTGATGCAATGCATTGTCTAATATACAACCCAGTCATATTTTGACAATTGCTCCTAAACTGTTCTTTGTAACAATTTTCTTCCAAACCATGTTTATAATTTTTAATTTACTTTATAAATTAGGGAAACCAGTCTGTTGTGAACATAGCAAATGTATTTCCTAAACTGTAGCTGGATTAGCCACTTGTTATAAAATCTTTTTTTTTTTTTTTTTTTTGGTACTGGGGATAAATGAACTCAGGGGCACTCAACCACTGAGCCAAATCTCTGGCCCTTTTTGATATTTGATTTAGAGACAAGATCTCACTGAGTTGCTTATTAGCACCTCGCTTTTGCTGAGGCTGGCTTTGAATTCGTGATCCTCCTGCCTCAGTCTCCCAAGCCATTGGGATTACAGGTGTGAGCCACCATGCCCGACTCAAATCTTTGCTGTAGCCCAGTCTGAGGATATCAAAAAATATCTGTCAAGGAACTGCAGGCAACTTAAATTTGGAGTTTCAAGAGTGTCTGAGCTACAGGGGCTGGGGTTGTGGCTCAGTGGTAGAGTGCTTGCCTAGCATGTGTGAGACACTGGGTTGGATTCTCAGCACCACATATAAATAAATGAATAAAATAAAGGTCTACCAACATCTAAAAAAATATTAAAACATAAAGTGAGCTACAAAGGCAGCACCTTTAAGTTAACACACTCATGCCATGACTGTACTGGAGACAGCTCATCTAGCATATTCACTGTACTAAGTGTTGAAGAACTGGTTCTTACTTCATCCCTTAATTCAACATAGATTGAGAGTATGGTGAAATTGTCACATATTCCAACTAAATAATCTTTATCCTCCCATCTTCTTCCCCACTGAAATAAAGGAAGAAGAGTTCACAGAAAATGAAACTGGGCACAATGAAACCAAGAATCCTCATGATCTACCACCTAGTAGATTGTCAGTAGGTGCATCTGCTGATGTTGACTGGGGTATTGGCACTGATGATGCTTACTTTTTAGAAGCTACTGAAGATGTTGAATTAGCTGAAGCTGTAGAGAATAGTCTTCTCACTTCTCACAGTAGTGTAGTGGATGAAATTCCTGATGAACTAATTATAGAGGTATTTCAAGATTAGCTCACCATGGACAGTTCTTACATTTCCAGGCAATAATTTGCCTGAAGTCTGAGATTTGATAACAAACTTAGTAAATTAGGCCAGGGAGTATAGTTCAGTGGTAGAATACCTGCTTGCCTCGAACGCAAAGGCCCTGAGTTCAATCCCCAACTGCCCACACACAAAATTATTAAATAATTTTACATCCAACTGTGTTTTATCACTTTATCTTCCAGTTTTTATATACTAAAGTAAGCCAGTTTAATGAAAATTAGCTTAGGTGTTTTTAAATTCAGTAGAAATCTCATTAACCAAAACTGGTCTGTTCACAATGACATAATTTTAGAAGTTTATTTATAGATTAAAACTCATATGTCTGGGGCTGATTAAGATAAAGTATCAACATTTTAAAATTTATTAAGACACTAATCAGAAAAGATGACTCTGGCATCAGACAAACTTGTTTCATTTATTCTAGTGATTAAGTCATACTTTTAAAAAATTAGAGTTTGAGAGGGTAAAAGACAATAGCATAAGATGTATTAGATAGGTAATTTTTGTCAACTGGGCTTCTCATTCCTGGCCAAGGAGCTTTCCTAATTGATGGTTGATATTTTGCAGATGGCTTTCAGCTCCCAAAAGTGGTCTTGCTTTAAATAACAGAGCTGGAAGGCTGGATGAATCATACTGTTGATGAAAGAAAATCACATAAATTCACAAATATCGGATAGCTTAATATTACGACCAGTGTCAATTTTGATAGTGCTTTCCATTAGCTACTCCGTTCATTTTTTTAACCAAGATCATTAAGAAAATTGGTTTTTAATTCACTTCTGGTACTATAAAGTTACAAGGGAACTACTCTACAAATCTCAGAGTGATCTCCTTATCCAAGACGAATTAGTTGTTCAAGGAGAACTGCAGCATTGGATTAAAACAGAAAGTCAAGCCTGTGACAGGTCAAGACTTGGTCTGGACAAGTGAGCTAATCTGTGGTGGGGTCTGCTTAATCTCACGTCTATTTTAAAACACAAAAAACTGTAAGGCAGGTTTACTTTTACTGCAAGAACTGATGGAATGAGAACACCAAGCCTATAACAGTTTATAATAAAAAAAAATTCCAAAATACCTAGAAAAATTACTTATTGGAAAGATCAACTAAATGTCCTTGCAGGTTGCCAATTCTAATGTTCTTAACCCATTAAGTTCCAGGTTTTCAATTCTGTAAATATTTCAGTGAAACTGACATAGGTGCACTACAGTGGGTTGAAAATCTTAATCTAAAGCTTATATATATTGTATATTATAACATTACATTAAATAATTGTTACATAATTGTATCATATATTTAAATTTTTATACATGTTCCATTGCTTCGGGGTTTTTCTCTACTCCTCTTGCTTTCATTAAATAGCTAAAAAAGTGATATATAATAAACTTTCATTGCTTTATAGTAATGCTGTTCTTTTATCATTTCCTTAAAGCTTATAGTACTCTAGCGTGCAAAAACCCTTCATCCTCTGAACGACGGTTAAATAGTAAAAATCCAACTTACCATTTCCTTTATGTCTGGTTCTTTCTCTTGAACAACTGAATAATCATGATAAAGCTGTTTTAAATTTGATAAGAAATGCACTGTGTTCCTAAGGGATGACTTTCTTTCCTTAAGTTCATCATATTTCGTTTGTAGTTGTTTTAGCTGTGGTTCTAACCTAGAACAAAAATAAATTTTTTGCCAAAATGAATATATAATAAAGTGTAACAGCCTACAAAGTATGAGACTATGTATTTAGGTATACTGAGTTAAGTATGAAAAACTAGGGGAGGTAGACTAGATGATTTATCTTTGGATCTGACAAAGATAAATGAAAACAAAAATGAAATGAGTAGATAATGGGCTCTAGGTTTCAATTTACTTTGTAGGAAAGACCCTGTGATCTATGATGTACAATGACATCCAAGAAGAATATGCCTTATATATACTAAAATTCATCAAGTCAGTCAAGTCTTGGGAGCTATGAATTAAAATGTAAACAGCAATTTGTAGCCTCAAGCAGGAGTGGCCAAACATTGTAGTTTAACTATAGACAAAAAACTTTTTCCCTTTATCAAAATCTTGTACACTTTCCAAGGTCTAATAAAACTAGTGGAAAAACTACCATATTGCCTGGATGAAAAATGTGGACTTGTTCCAACTGTTTCACCTCTTAATGGTTTAATTTGTTCACCTATAAAATAAGGATAATTTGGATTTTATGGGCCAATAAAAAAATGAGAAAAGGCTGCCAGTGTTTGTTTTTTCCAAATAAAGATAGAAAAAACAATTGTCCTATACTATAATTTTATAAAAGTCTTCTGCTTCCAGTTGCCTCATCCTGAGCTGCTTTACTCCACCATACTCTTCCACCACAATGTTCTACTCACCTAGGGCCCGGAGCAATGGAGTTGGCCAGCCATGGACTGACCCTCTGAAACTGAGAGCCAAAATAATCTTTTCCTCCTCTTAAAAAGGGTTTTTCTTTTCTTTTTTAAAACAGTTTTTCATATTGAACGAATGCAGCATCTATCAGCAAACTGATTTCTGAGCTGGCAGGACTGTAGTCAGGAATAGTCAATTGGCTGACGGCAGAGCCTGGCTCCCTCACTTCCTAGGGGTGTGACTGTGGCTGTTACCCCCCTGTGCTTTGGGTTTTCACTTGCAAAGTTATAAACATGACTTACTACACTTTTTCTTACTATATGTTTTTGAAATATACTTCAACTTCTAAAATATCTAGAAAAGGTATAAAAACCGCCTTAAACATGTCTGAGTGGTCTCACATGACAAGCATAACAAAGCAGAGCCTCATTAGTGCTCTCATAACCTCCTTCACAAGATGATGACTAATGGGTTTGTAGAAAGTGCCCTGCCACGGAGGAAGCTATTAGTGTTACTATCATTACTATATTACCTTTAATTTTCTAATTTGGGCCTGGGCCAATGAAAATTTTTTATTATGGACCAGCACCTGTTCCTTTGCAAAATTTGAAAACTAATGAACTAGATAATCAATTTCTCCCTTTATTAAATACTTAGGGCAGTCTCTTCTTTAAAACTCGGTACTTACTGGGGATTGAAAGGGAGTAAATTATGTTCTGCTCATTTATTAATATGTTAAAGTAAATCCCACAATTATGTAAGACAGTAGTGCACTAACAAAAACAAAATAAAAAAACTTAGTACGTAATTACACATCTTTCCTGATAATACCACATTTTTTTTTTCGGTGCTGGGGATTGAACTCGGGGACTTGTGAATGCGACGCAAGCACTCTACCAACTAGCTGTATCTGTAGCCCCAAGCTGTGTGTGTTTTGCAGTTCTGAGGATCAAACCCAGGGCCTTGCTCATACCTAGGCAAGCAGTCTCCCTTGACAGGGCTAGGCTACATCCCCTGCCCTCTCTCTTTTAAAACTCCTTAAATGCAGAGAGCATAGCTGATCCAGCTTTACTCAAGCCTCCAGCTCACACAGCAGTCCTGGCCTCAGAAGAGCAGCAGAAAATGTATGGTCCTGTCTTCCTAACAGACTGGGGACTGCCCTGGCCTGGAAAGCCTGTGAGGTTCTTCTGGCCCAACAATTTGAGAATATGGATTTACGTGAGTGCCACTCCAGGGTATACATCTCCGTGGTAACAAACAGCACTTAATGTATGTCAGCCACTATGAAGCACTTTTCTGTAGATTTACTCAATTCCCACAACACTCTCTGAGGTATGGGTGGTATTATTATGCCCACATACAAAAGATGGAACTGAGGCTCTGGAAAGTAACTTGTCCAACATTGCACAGCCAGTAGATGGCACAAACTGGATTCAAATCCCAGTAGTCTAATTCTAGAGTCTGAATTAAATCTCTTAAGTAGCTGCCTCAGGCCAGAGCTGAGATGCTGGGAGGCAGATCAGTGCTGAATTCTTTGCTAAAGGGTTCTGCAACTAGGCAGCATAACCTGCCTTCCTTCACCATGCAAGCTCAAAAACATGACACACCAGCAGGTATCACTACATCAAATGACACACTGTACTGTCCTTTTAAGTGAGTTCTCAAACAGGATTTTGATATTATCTTACTGAAGAAGTTCATCCTGGACTTCAATCAGACGCTGCCTTTTCCGTTCAATATCGGAAGTCATCTAAGGAATACAATAATTTGTTAAATTAATGTAAACATTTATACACTGCCACGTACATTGTGGAAATGCAGAGGGAAATGGGAGACTAGGTGTGGACTAGTGGGCAGTTTTTTGGTCACTGGGGGTGTACCCTTGAGACTGAAGGACCCCAGTCCCTTGTTTGCTCTCTTGTGCTCCCTGGCTCATGATGTTAAGTGGTTTTGCTCTGCTGCACACTCTCACCATTATGTGCTGCCTCGCCACAGGCCCCAAACCAACAGGCCAACTAGTCATGGACTGGAACCTCCAAAACTATGAGCCAAAATTAACCTTTTATTAGATATTTCATTATAGTGATAGAAAGATGACTAACATATGGATCCCCATTCCTTAGCTTGCATAACATTACTCTAACCCGATCAATCACAAGATCAACCAAATAAAAGACACTTAAAAGAAAAAATCTTACACAAATTTGAAAAAACCCTAAGTCTTATCTTTAGTTAACTTTCCATTTGTCAGGATTGTATGACTATATAATTCGAATCATATGTCATTTACCTTAGCATTCTTTCTTTTCAGATTTTTCAACATCTGGACTTCTTTAAGCTATACAAAACAACAAACAAACATGAATTTTTTCCAAAATTAAATGTTATGGAGTGTTATGGTTTAGATATGAGGTGTCCCCCTAAACCTCTGGTTAATACAGGAATATTCAGAGGCCGATGATTAGATTTTGAGAATGGTCCATCCTGGTTGGAATGACTGGTGGTGGCTGTAGGCAGATGGGGAGTGGTTACAAGAGGTAGGTCACTGTGTGCCCTGGAAGGGATCATCTTCCCTGCAGCCCCTTGCCCTCACCTTTCTCTCTGCTACCTTGCTGCCATGAAGGGAGCAGCTTCCCTCTTCCCTGAACTTCTCCTATGCTGTTTTTCCTCACTTGGGCTCAGAGCAGTAGAGTCAGCCATGAATGAACTAAGATCTCTGAAACCATGAGCCCCAAATAAATGTTCCCTCCTCTAAGTCGTTCTTGTCAGATATTTTGGTCACAGCAACACAAAGCTGAATCAAACACTTAGTTTCATATATATCACAGTTTTAAAACAGCATGTAAAATATGGGTAGTTCTAATGCATTATTATCCTATTGACAATAAATGCAAGCTTTTCTAAGACAACAATGTGCTGCCCCAGCGTTAAAAAAATTTTAGAGCAATAAATTCATGTCAGTGAGCTTACCATTCTGATGAGTTCTTCTTTAATATTAAAATAAAATTTGCTGATGGCTTCCTTACAAATTTTAGATTCTACTCTTTGTCTGTAAAGGAGTCAAAAGAAAACAAAGGAGGTATAAAATATTTTGAAAGGTGTGCTTCATTTGCTTAATGCATAAACATACAATTGGACATACACCACTGTGCACATCTAAGATGGCAATATACAACCTGTAGCTCTTTCTCAGACTTAAAAAACAAAACTGGAAACATGTCTCAGCAGGAAATTTTTTTACCTCCTAAACCTTCTGGTATGGGTCATACCTGGCATTGGCCAAGTCCACAGGTGATACTGATACCAAGTAATGTAGAAATCCTTTCACCCGATCCTAGTTTATTCCTACTACCTGATCTAATGGTTAGCCGACCTTATTTCCTCCCTCCTTCACTGACAGCAACTGGGCAGCCACAAGTTAGCTGCCAGTGCTTCAGAAACTACAGAGCTAACCCAAAGAAAGTGGTTCAGGCCCCTGCCACCAGGGAGAAGAGATCTGGTGGCGGGGCTCTTGTTCTCCGGCTGGGCACATTCTTGGCTGGAAAGCAGATTCACAGTGACTATGCAGCAGCAGCAGGCATTCTGCTAGGTCTCTGGCCCATTTATTAGTTTTCTTCTTATTGTTGGATTTTAAGAGTTCTTAGTGTATTTTGGAAAACACTCCTTGTATCAGACATCTTTCACAAATATCTTCTATTCTGTGGCTTATCTTTTCATTCTTGAAATTGTCTTGCACAGAGAAGGAAAAAAAATGTTATTGAGATTTAGCTTATCAATTCTTTCTTTCACGGATTGTGTTTTCGGTATTATCAAGTCATTGTCAAATACAAGGTCACCATTTTTTTTCCCCTCCTGTTATCTTCTAGGAGTCTTATGGTTTTGCATTTTACATTTAGGTTTATGATTCATTTTGTGTTAGCTTTGGTAAGGACATAAGGTCCATCTAGATTCTTTTTCTTTCTTTCTTTTCTTTTTTTTTTTGTACGTGGATAAGTCCATGGTTTCAGCACAATTTGTTGGAAAGACTTTTGAGTCCATTTTATTGCCTTTGCTCCTTTTTCAAAGTCAGTCGACTATATTTCTCTGGGTCTGTTTTGGGCTCTGTATGCGGTTCCACTGATCTATTTATCTATTCTTTTACCAATGCCACACTGTATTGTCTATAGCATTATGGTAAATTTGTTGTCAGGTAGTATTAGTCCTCCAACTTTGTTCTTCTATATTGATTTGGCTACTACTCTGTCTTTTGCCTCTCCATTATAAACTTCAGAATAAGTTTGTTAATATCGACAAAATAACTTTCTGGAATTTTTATTAGGATTCCATTGAATGTACAAGTCAATTTGGAAAAACTTGACATCTTAACAATATTGAACTTTCCTATCCATAAACACAAAATATCTCTCCATTTATGCAGCTCTTCTTTGATTTCTTTCATCAGAGTTTTGTAGTTTTCTTTCCACATATTTGTATGTATTTTGTTAGATTTATGCCTAAGTATTTTATTTGGGGATGCTAATGTAAATGGCCTTGTGCTTTCAATTTCAAATTCCACTTGTTTTTGCTGGTACATAGGAAAGCAGTTGACTGTTGAATACTAAGCATGTATCCTGCACCCCTGAAGTAACCAATTACTAGTTCCAAAAGGGTTTTTTGGTCTTTTCTCAGATTTTCTACGTATGATTGTCATCTGAGAACAGATAAGTTTTACTTCTTTCCCAGTCTGTATACTTTTTGTCTTGTCTTGTCTTACTACATTATCTACGACTTCCAGTGTGGTGTTGAAAAAGAATGGTGAGAAGGGCTCTTCTTTCCTAGTTCCTGATCTTGGTGGGAAAATTTCTAGTTTCTTTCATTCAGTATGACGTTAACCATAAGGTTTTTTTTTTTTTTTTTTGTAGTTATTCTTTATCAAGTTAAAGTAGTTCCCTTCTATTCCTAATTTTATTGAGTTTTTGTCATGAATGATTGTTGGGTTTTATCAAATGCTTTTCCTGAATCTAATAGGATCATGTTAATTTTTCTTCTTTAGCCTATTAATATGATTTTCTAAAGGTGAATCAGCCTTGCATACCCACTTGGTGATGGTGTTTAATTCTTTTTCATACATTGTTGAATGCAATTTACTAACATTTTGTTGTGGATATTTACATCTATTTTCATGAGAGACAATGGTCTATTGTTTTTTAATAATGTCTTTGATTTTGGTAGTAGGTGATGCTGGTCACACAGAATGAGTTAGGAAGTATTCCTTCTGCTTTTTTTTTTTTTTTTTGTGGTGCGGGGGATTGAACCCAGGGCCTTGTGCATGCAAGGCAAGCACTCTACCAACTGAGCTATATCCCCAGCCCCCTTCCTTCTGTTTTTTATCTTCTGAAATATTGCAGAGAATTGTCTAATTTCTTCCTTAAAAATGTGGTAAAATTCACCAGTGAGTCCACTTCAGTTTAGTGATATCTGTTTGGAGGAATTGCTATTGATTCAGTTTTTTAAAATACATAATACCTATTCATATCATCTATTTTTTCTTTTGTGAGTGCTGGCAGATTGTGTCTTTCAAAGAATTAGACCACTTCATCTAGGTTATCAAAGTTTTAGCCATACAGTTGTTCAGTCTTCCTTTATTATCCATTTACTTTCACGCAGTTTACTAATCTATAGTGATGTCCCCTCTTACATTTCTGATAACAGTAATTTGTGTTCTCTCTCTTTTCTCTTAGCCTGGTTAGAGGCTTATTGATCTTCACTGATTTTCTGAAAGAACTGGTTTTTGATGTTGATTTTCTCTATTTTCTGTATTAAACTCCACTGCTTTCTAATTTTTATTCTTTTCTTCTAAACATTTACTTTGGGTTTAATTTGCTGCTTTTTGTAATTTCCAAGAGTGAAATGTTAGATGATTGAGGGACTGAGGTGTTGCATCCCACAAACTGATTAGTTGTGTGTTCATTTCTTCTTTGACCAGTATGTTTGTTCTTTAGAAGTGTGTTGTATAATCTCCTTGAGATTTTCTGGTACTGATTTCCAATTTGTGGTCTGTAAGCAGATTATGATTTCTATTTTACATCTGGGAGGGTGTGTCTTATAGAATGTGGCCTATCTTGGTAAATGTTTCATATGTGCTTGACAAGCATATTAATTCTGCTGTTGGATAAAGCAGTTTACAGATTCCCATTGCAGATAAGCATCCTTATCCAAAATCTGAAATGCTCTAGCATCTGACATTGAGTGAAGATATGATGCTAGATGTCAGTTCTGGATTTCAGAACATTTCAGATGTCAGGTTTTCAGATTAGAGATGTTCAACCATAAAGCATATGCAAATATTCCAAAATTTAAAAATGCTAAAATATGAAACCTGTACCTTGTTTTATGTAAGCATTTCTTTTTCATTCTTCCTTAGAATTTATGTCTCTGCTTATGTTGCCCATCTTCTCCAAAGAAGATGTACAAGTGGTCATCAAGTACATGAAAAGATGCTCCATAATACTGACCACAAGGGAAATACAATTCAAATCTGCAATATCACTTTACATCCAATTAGATTGACTATTATAAAAACAAATCAACAAAAACCTAGAAAACATGTTCGTGAAAATGTGGAGAATTTACAGAAGACATAAATTAATGGAATGACATCCCATGCTCATGGATTAGAAAACAAAATATTGCTAAAACGTCCGTGCTATCTAAAACAATCCATATATTCAACATAATCCCTAGCATAATACCAATGGCATTTTTTGCAAAAACCAGAATATCCTAAAATTAAAAGAACCCAAAAGTAGCCAAAACAATCTTAAGAAAAATAGCGGGGGGCTGATTTCAAAACATACCACAAATTTACAGTAATCAAAACAGGATGGTAGTGGCAGAACAACAGACATATAGACAAAGAGAAGAGAATAGAAAACCCAGAAATAAACCCTCATGGATATTGAGGGTTTATTATCTTTGACAAAGGTGCCAAGGTTACACAATGGGTAATGATAATTTCTTCAGCAATGGTGCTTGGAAAAGTAGATCCACATGCAAAAGAATGAAGTTGGACCCATATACAAAAATTAACTCAAGTATATTTAGGAACTAAATGTAAGAACCTGAAATTTATAATAATCCTAGAAGGAGGGGAAAAGCTTCATGACACCCAATTTGGCAATAATTTCTAGCACATGACATCAAAAACATAAGGAACAAAAGCAAGAATAGACAAATGAGTCTATATCAAACTTAAAAACTTCTGCACAGTAAAGGAAACAAATGAAGAAAATGAAAAAAGGCACCCACTGAATGAAAGGAAATATTTACAAACTATCTGATAAAAGATAATATCCAGAACATAATTAAAAACTACCATAATTTCAACAGCAACCCCCCCCACAAATCCAATTGAAAGAATGGGTGAAGTACTTAAATAGACATTTCTCCAAAGAAGATATGTAAATGGCCACCAAACACAAGGGAGATGTTCCCCCACACTAATCATGAGGGAAATCCAAATGGTAACCACAATTTTATATCCATTAGGATGGCAATTGTATGTGTATGAAACAGATAATAAGTGTTAGCAAGAATGTGGAGAAATTAGAATTCTTGTGCACTGATTATGGAAATGTAAAATGGTATAGTTCTGTGGAAAACAGTATGGTAGTTCCTCCAAACAAGAGAATTACCATACAGTCGAGCAATTCCACTTGTGGATATATACAAACCAGAATTGAAAGCAGGGACACAGATTTATACAACAAAGTTCTTGGCATTATTCACAATAGTCAAAAGGTGAGAACTTGTGTGCATTGATGAATGAATGGATAAAGAAAATGTGGTATAAAGAAAATGTGGTATATGTATGATGAAATATTACTCAGTCTTAAAAGAGAGTATGTTGGGGCTGGGGTTGTGGCTCAGTGGTAGAGCACTTGCCTAGCATGTGTGAAGCACTGGGTTTGATCCTTAGCACTGCATATAAATAAATGAATAAAATAAAGGTCCACTGACAACCAAAAAAATTTTTTAAAATTTTTAAAAAAGGAAGTATATTTTGACACATGCTACACCATGGAAGAACTTCAAGGACATTAACATAAGCCAATCATAAAAAAAAAAAAAAAACACTGCATGACTTCACTTTTATGAGTAGTCAAATTAACAAAAGAAAGTACAATGTCATTGCTGGAGAGGAGAGAGAGATGATGAATTGTTTAAAGAGTGCAAAATTTCAGTTTTGCAAACCAAGTTCTAGAGATGTGTTACATAACAAGGTGCATATAGTTAGCACTACTGTATACTTAAGAATGTTTGATTTTTATTGTATACAACAAAATGGTTTGTTATGTGTTTTTAACCTCAATATGAAAATACTTCTATAATCTACAACTATCACAATAGTTATAATACAAAAATGTATTACAAATATGTTTTCACTGGTGATAGAAAGATGGGCAGAGGAATGAATAGCATGATGGACCAAAAGTCTTCAGAGGGGGGTCACAACAGAGATCTGAAAACTAGAGGACAAGGCAAAGGACAGCGGAACATGGATGCCTCTGGTGTCCTCCATCATCTTTGTAGCACTACTGAGAATTTCTCCAATCGATTCCATGCTGGAGCTGCACAGAGTAATCTGCCAAGCTTTATCTGGTCCTTTCCCACAGCCACCTTTTATATATTGTTAAGCTCTGCTAAATCTAAGATTATGACATTGGCATTGGGGTCCCATTCTATGGCTAATGGGGACGTCCCTCTTTGGGTAGAAGTCCAGCCTCCCTAGACATTTTCTTGACATCTCTTGTGCTGAGTGGCAACCTTGTTTCTGAAGGCACATTAGGTGTCATAGTTTAGATATGAGGTGTCCAACAAAAGCTGATGTGTAACACAATGCGAGAAAGTTTAGAGATGAAAGGATTGTGTTATGAGATCCTTAAGCTAATCAGGGCACTACTTCACTTGGATGGACTGACTGGGTGGTAACTGCAGGCAGGTAGGGTGTAGCTAGAAGAGGTAGGTCTCTGGGTGTGGGGGGGGGTGCCTTTGGGGCACACATTTTGTCCTTGGTGAGCAAAGTCCTCTCTCTGCTTGTTACCATGTCCTGAGCTACTTTCCTCCACCGCACTCTTCCACCATTTTGCCTGACCTCAGGCCACAGCAGTAGAATCGACTATCTATGTATTGAGACCTCTTAAACCATGAGCCCCCTATGCTGTATATTGTTCTTGTTGGGCCTTTTGGTCACAGTGATGAAAAAGCTGATGAAAACAGTGGGCAAATCCCCCAGGGCAGTGTGAGATGAATGAGACAAGATGTAGTCTTGGTGCAGAACTGAGGAATATCCCTGGTTTAAATGCAGAGGTGCTCAGAGAAGTTCCTCTGTTCTTGTTATTTCCTGCTTTGCTTCCATCCGTGTCCTTTCCAGCACTCTGTGTTGTAGCCTCTGCCCTTCTGCTTCAAGCCTCCTTGAACTTCTGAGCTGCCAGTTCTTTATTCTTCCTCTGACTCCATACCCTTGTGGGGGTTCCTGACCTTCAGTCTCATTGCTGCTCTACCAGACACTATTCTCAGGGAGGCCAGTGATGTTCTCAGGAGTGTCTGGCTGGACCACATCTCAGACTCACTCTGCCAGCCTGCATTTTTGATAATACCTTCTTTTCTGTTTTTTACCTCGAGGACTTAAGAAAAAGGAGAAACAACTACAACAATGAAAAACAAGAATAAAACTAGGCCTGTGCTTGTAAAGTCCAGAGAAAATTGCAGTGGAGAATGACTTCGTGTAGTGGTTTCTTCACTGTCCCCACCAAACCCCCAGGCTGGAGAACGACAATTGAAGGAATATTTACTCTTGATGCTGTTTCTCTCTGGAGCACATAGGGTGAAGTCCTGACCTGACAGGCTATTCTATGATGACCGAAGCTTCCAAGCCTAGGTTCATGTACCTCCAGGCCTTTCACTCACGGGAGCCAACAGGCACTGGAGTGTAGTCCTCTTCTACAGAGTCTGACCAAGAAGCCAACAGCCCCAGAGGGAAACAAGCTCAAAGGCTGAAATAACAACACAGGAGGAATGTACTATTTCAAAATGAAACACATATTAGATCAGAATCTGTAGGAAACATTTTAGACCTAGATGTTTCAATAGTTTGAAATTAGCCTAATAAATATATGTGTAATGGAAATGTAAAAATACCCAAAGTGCAATGGCAGTGAAAACACTACATATCAAAAAATGGTGAGCCGGGTGCGGTGGTGCACGCCTGTAATCCCAGCACTTGGGAGGCTGAGGCAGGAGGATCGCGAGTTCAAAGCCAGCCTCAGCAACTTAGCGAGGCCCTAAGCAACTCAGTGAGACCCTGTCTCTAAATAAAATACAAAATAGGGCTGGGGATGTGGCTCAGTGGTGGAGTGCCCCTGGGTTCAATCCCCAGTACCAAAAAAAAAAAAAAGAAAAGAAAAAGAAAAAAAAAATGGTGAGATGAGCAAGAGTGCTTCAGGGGAAATTCATCAGGTCATGCGTCACAACATCAGAAGACTTACCTATATTCTACGAGGGTTTTCTCAAATGTGGACAAAACAATATCCAACTCCATGATGTCACTGGTCTTCCTCCCTTCTAGACACCAAATATGCATACTTTCAGAACTATCTGAAATATTAAGTCAATTTAATACACTGATTATTCATAATTCAGCTTTAGGTCAAAGGTTCTGAAAATAAAAACAGCAAATTGCTAGAGACGGATCACTGAAGAATCTGGGAAGAGCCATCTTACTTCTTCCCACCCCAGGCACAGTCCCACAAACACATCTAAGCTCTCTCTTGCTGCTGTCTACTTGGTCCTCCCATTTTTGCACAAGTAATCAAAAGCACTGCTGCCTTTTAATTACCTGGCTGGGCCTTTATTTAATAGTCTGCTCTTATCTAACACAACTGGTGATAAAGCTGTTAGTTGTACTTTCTAAATTTTAATTATCTGATGGGCCACATCAGAAATACATCAAGACTGCTCAGCACATTAATTTACAAAGTTGTAACATAGTGATATGCTGGACTAAGAATCTGAAAACCTAGATTCTCACTGGAGCTTTTCCTTACTAGTCTGGAGATCTTAGCAAATATTTAACCCCCCAGTTTCCTCAATGAAACTGAAGAAATAAAATCTTCTGTCAACCAGGTGCGATGGGGTGGCACACACCTATAATGCCAGTGACTCCAGAGGATGAGGCAAAAGGATATCAAGGTCACAAACAGCCTTAACAATTTAGTGAGAATCCATCTTAAAATGAAACATAAAGGGGTGAGGATGTAGTTGAGTGGTAGAGTTCAACTTCAATACCACAAATAAATTCTGGCTTTTGTTGTGATATTGACTCAAGTAAGAATACCTATGAGTGCCTTTTACAATAACTATAAATCACTATGCATTTGTAAGTTATTATTATCAGTTAATTTTGAATGAATACCCAAATTATCTGTGTAATGTTAACAAATCAATGGAAACCAGTGACAGGACAGTCCATTCTTTTTCCATTATTACTTCCTTATTTAAGACTGCATATGGTGGCATATGGATTCACACTGACCACCTGAGTTCAATGTTTGACTATTGTGGGTTAATGACAGGCACAAATTCTTTGCCACTCTTCCCCATTTCCCTTCCTTGATGACTGGCTTGATCAATAGCACATGATGGAATGATACTGCACCACTTCCAAGGCTGGGTCTTTAAGAGGGAGATCTGCAGCTTATACTTTTCTCCTCCTTATAGGCTCCTTTTTGGAACTCAACCATCACACGGAATTCTGACTACCAAACAACAGGACAGCCCAAGCCAGCCATGTGAAAAGAAAAAAATCACACACAGCAACTAACTCCAAGCACCAGACACATAAATGGAGTCTACTCAAGACTTTCTACTGGGCCCTGCCACCAACTGAATGTAGCAAATTAGAACTGCCTAAAGTACAACTGTGAGGAGATAAAATGGTGGTGATTATGAATCTGTGGGCAAACTTCTGTGAAGTGCCAAATAGTAACTCTTGTTGGCTTTGTGAGCCAACTACTCAACCCTACTGTCGTAGAGTCAGTGTGGCTAAATGAATGAATCTGGCTATGTCCAGATTAAACTAGTTTCAACAGTAGGCAAGGGCCATATTTGGACTGTACACTGTAGTTTTCTGTTATTTTAAATTACAACAGAAAACTTTGTTGGTGTTAATAGATACCTGAAACACTGGCTGATCCCAGTTAAGGCTGTGCAAGCTCAGACAAGTGTTTTGACCTAAGTCTCAATTTGTTCATCAGTAAAAATGGGGAAAACAATAGTTCCTATCCCCCATAGGTTTATTATGAGGACTGGAGTGAGGATCCTATTAAATACTCAGTGTAATGACCAGCACACAGTAAACATTCTGTTGTTCCCACTGTTACTTTATAAACTAGAAGTTAATAAAAGGTACTCTGATAATTTTTCTAGGCTCAAACCACAATGCAACTCACCCAAATTCAGCCACTGTCCTGATTCCAAATCCTTCCTTGCTCAGCAAAGCTCAAATTACTAGGATCTTAATCTGGCTTTTCTAAAGTAAATAATACCTAAATATTTTATTATTGATCTAAATAAAAATCTTTCCTAAGCTTAATAGTGTAATAGAAAGATTTTTAAAGTTTAATTAAGAACCATTATATGCAACCTGTCCACTTTTTTTTTGGTACTAGGGATTGAACCCAGGGTTGCTTAACCACTGAGCCACATTCCCAGCTCCCCCTATGCCCTTTTTCATGTTTTATTTTGAGACAGGGTCTTGCTAAGTTGCTAAGGCTGGCGTTTAACTTGTAATCCTCCTGCCTCAGCCGCCTGAGTCACTGGGATTATAGGCATGTGCCACTGCACCTGGCTATGTCCACTTCTTTTTGAGTCAACATTTCTTATTTTGTCATTAGAATTTATTTTTTATTATATTTTATACACACAAGAATATTTGTGTGTGTGTGATATAAAGATGAATAATAAAAGGAATACTCATAGACCCACAGTACAACTTAATAAAGAGAACATTAATAAGATATTAGAAGTACCCCATGTACCCCCGACTTGAATTACCCCCTGCCAAATACTATTCTGCATTTAACATTTGTTATTTGATTTTACAATACATGAATATAATCCTAAACAATATAGTTTAGTTTTGCATATTTTGATGGTTTTATATTTATGTTGATGGACCAAAAAATATTTTACTTTTGTATTCCATTCTGGTTAAAAATGTACCA
This sequence comes from Glaucomys volans, assembly GCA_020662805.1. Lineage (NCBI taxonomy): Eukaryota > Metazoa > Chordata > Mammalia > Rodentia > Sciuridae > Glaucomys > Glaucomys volans. The sequence continues at coordinate 413,425 of JAJEJO010000548.1, forward strand.
CAACTTATCCATAATTTCTACTATGACAGGTTTTGCTAGCATAAAAAATAATGTCAGGGAGCTGGGGATATAGCTCAGTTGGTAGAGTGCTTGCCTCGCAAGCACAAGGCCCTGGGTTCAATCCCTGGCACCACTAAAAAAAAAAAAAAAAAAAAAAAAAAAATAACAATAATAATAATAATGTCAGAACACTAAACTACATGTTTCTAGGACAGGCGTAAGAATTGCTAATAAACATAGCCACAAGTGACTGCTAGGCTTCGTTTGGTCTTATTTTCAATATTATCAGAGAGTTGCCCAGGTGATTGCAGATATCTCTTTATATCTGCAGTTGTTAAGGATTTCCATTGATGATAATCTCTATTATATATGGAATTGAGACTAAATATTTGCCAGTCTATTAGGTGTGAAAGGGTGATTCACTTTAGTAAGAGCTTAAATTTCTATGATTAGTAATTGTTAAAGTTGAGATGTTGAGTATTCCCAAAGGCCCATGTGTTAAGGACACTATTGGGAGGTGGCGGACCTTTAAGAGGTGGGGCCTAGTGGGAGGTGTTTAGGTCACAGGGGGTGTGCCCTCGAAGGGGATTATGGCACCTGGCCCTTTCCTCTTACTCTCTTTTGCTTCCTGGTGACAAAGGGTGAGGTTTTGCTGTGCCATGTGCTCCTCCTGTGATGTACTGCCTTACTATAGGCCCAAAGCAATGGGGCCAACCAATCATGACCTGAAACCTCCAAAATAAACCTTTCCTCTTAGAGCTTGATCACCTTAAGTGGTGTTATAGGAATGGAATGGTGACTAATACAGAAATGGATTCTTCAAATGTTTGTTCCACTGTTCCCTCTTTCATGAAACTTTATTGATGTCACCTTCCCATTTTTTGCTACATTGTCTTTTTACTCATTTTTTTTAGAAATTTGCTAATCACATATGCTATCTTCTTTCAGCTTTCTTTTTTAAATTTTTGTGCCTTTAAAAAAATTGTTTTAAAATTTGTTCCAATTAGTTGTACATGACAGAATACATTTATACATTCTGATAGATCATACAGAAATGGAGTATAACTTCTCATTTTTTCTGATTCTAGATACTGTAGGATCACATTGGTCATGCAGTCATATATATACATGAGGTAATAATGTCTGATTCATTCTGTCATTCCTACTCCCCTACCTGTTGTCCTCCTTTCTCTCCTCCACCTAATATAAAGCAACTCTATCTTCCCTATCTGCCCCCCCTCTTATTGTGAATTAGCATCCACATATCAAAGAAAACATTTGGCCTTTGATTTTTTGGGTTTGGCTTATTTCACTTAGCATAATGTTCTCTAACTCCTTCCATTTAATAGCAAATGCCATAATTTCATTCTTCTTTAAGGCCCAGTAATATTCCATCTTATATATAGCACATTTTCTTTATCCCTTCATCCATAGTTTAGCTATTGTAAGTTGAGCTGCTATAAACATTGATGTGGCTGTATTACTATAGTATGATGGTGTGAGAGTGACATCCATTTTACTAGTGAACTATTATTCTATAGATTTTACTTATCAACTCTTGTATTCCAAATGAAAATTTATAAAATAACTATGTAGGGAATTATACCTTTATATATTTTACTTTTTATGGTTCTCGGGATCAAATCCAAGGCCTGACACATATTAGGTAAGCTTTCTACCAGTAAGCTACCTCCCCAGCTTGCACCTTTAATTTAATTCACTAGTTCAGAGTTTGTTTTGTAGACAATGTAAATTTACTGCCTACTCTTTATCTATGTCCCCAGTGAGATCCTGAATTAAATGGTATGGCTGCATTGTTGCTATGCTCATAGCAACAGATTGGCCTATTCCATTTCCAAAGGATGAACTTGATATGTTCCCCTGATAGATAAGCAACCATTGAAAATCAAATGCTACATGTCAGACAAATTGCCTCTGTGTAGTGCTCTGCTGGATGAATTAATTGCCTTTTGTGTGGTTCTGTGTGAACTCTGTCCACAGTGGCATATTATTAGGAAGAGAGAGAACAATGATTTTATAAACCTTTCAGGAAAAGTTTCTACTTGTTGCTTAAGTGAAATGTCTAAAAGTGAGTCTCATCTGCTCTGAAAAGAGGCAATAATTAAATTATTTTTAGGTAGAAAGGAATATTAACACTATCATTACATTATTATTTTCCGATACTTCCTATAATGAGGTGTTTTTCTCAAAAGTATCAATGTTCTCTGTCCCAAGAAATAAAAAATTCTTCTGATACCCTGTTAATATTAAAAAAAACAAAACTGGTGCCACTCTATGGTCTCCTATCCTCAGCTACTTCAGCCAGCTTCAGTAACTTAGCAAGGCACTATCTCAAAAAATAAAAAGGGCTGGAAATATAGCTCAGTGATTAAGGCATCCCCAGGTTCAATCCCCAGGACAAAAATATTTTTTAAAAAAAAGTGTTTATAATGGCTTTATTTACAATAGCCAAAACTTTGAAATGATTCAGTTGTCTACCAGTGAAACTGGATAAGCTATGGAATAGTCACACAGGAGAATACTACACAGCAATAAAAATGACTCAAAACAGTGTGAATGAATCTCAGAAGAGTACAAGCTATGGGATTCCATCTACATGAAATTCTAGAATATGCACAACTAATCAATGATAGAAAAAACAATCGCCAAAAAATTGCCTCTGAGGACATGGAGGAGTAGACTGACATAGAAACAGAAAAACTTTTGAGAACAATGGCAAGCATTTAGGTCTTGACAGTGGTCTAAGTTACACGTTTGCACTTCCCAAAACTTGGCAACTATACACCTCAGGTCTCAGCATTTTCAATGTAAATTTTGCATTATAAGAAAAAACAGCAGACAAATACTGAATTCTGTTTACTGATGTGGAAGCTAAAGCATTTCAGAAGAATTGTATTGATGTCTATAATTTAATTTAAAATACACTAAAAGTTAAAATGAATTAATAGGTAAGTATAATAGAATGTTAACTGTAAAACCTAGGCAGTAGCTCTATGAATATAAACTGTAAAATTGTTTCGAATTTGCTATATGCTGAAATTTTTCATGGCAATACACTAGAAAAAGATGCTACTCCAAAGGCACATATTCTTAATTTTTAGCAGTGGCACTTCTACTAATATTACTTTAAAAAATTAAAGATATATATTTTTTCATGAATTCCCTGAATGAGTGACAAAGTATAAAACACTACTTTGTTTGTACCTGAGTCTATGGCTTCTTTTCTTGATTTCTTCCTTTTTCCAGGAGATGTTTTCCTTTTTTTCTGAGTTTTTTACCAGGAAAAAAAAAAAAAAAAAAGATTTTTATTTTAAGAAAAGTTTTTTCCTAAAACATAAGGATTAAGACCATGTTATCAAATTGTCAATCAATATTTAGCTATAATTCTCAATTCTAAATTATTTTGTTATTTAAATTAATATATGAAACACTGCAAAAATTAAATAAAACTTTCAGTTGACTTTTAAGAATAGTTGCGATGGAGGAAGTTGATCTTTAATTATTTAAGAAAATAGTGGATGGTATCAGCTCAAATTTCTGCTTCTAGCCATAATGAAATGCCAGCTCTCACAGCTCACGTCCAAGAGGGAAAATGGCTCCCCTCCACCTTTCTGGGTTCTTTGGCTGGAATGCAATGAAACTGACATAAGATGTATTAACTGGAGAAAACCCATGTTTAATTACTAACATGCATAGTTGTTCATGCACAGAAGTACCACAGAACATGAGACTTGAAAGGGTCAGATGATGGAAATTTATGTATCATCTGGAGTTACAGAAAGGAACAGGAACTTGGGCTTCGAAGGGATGGTAGGAAGGAAATGTAGGGTGAGTAAAAGTTGTCTTGCATGCAGACAAGTCTCTCTCAGGTAAGTAGTCTCCTAGCAGCCTACTTCTTGATACAGATACTTTCACTAATGTAGATCTACTTTACAGATGTAAATTTCTTTTACAAAAGCAGTTTTTCAGAGCTACTCCAGTAGTTCCACAGTTTCTCAAAATAATCAGCTTGAAATATGCCAGAGAAGTATACTCTGGGGTAGCATATTCTGGCTCCTATAGTGATATCTGACTGGGGTGTCCTAAGCCCCAGTACTCCCTTGCCATGAACAACCATAAAATGGGTGGAGGGCTAGCAAACTTATTCAGGCATCACACTACAGGCAACACAAGACTGGGTTCCCTGAAAAGGGGGGAATTCAGAAGGTGAACCCCATGAATGCCACATCATATTTTGGAACAATTTCTAGACATCTGTACCCCCACTGACGTCCAAGCAGAACATGATAATCCTAGAACTGATAAGAAAAGGGGTTATCATGGGATTAGTAACCTAACAGATAACAGAAGACAGACAGTGTTGGGGGAAATGAGACGTAGAAAATGCAGAGCTCTCACTGACAATTGGTCAACCTCTGTCAGGCAGAAGGAACCGTACTTGGGCATAAGAACCATAAACTATTACAGTATGCACTATCAGACAAGGTCATACTGCTCCCAACAGGGCAAAACTGGTTCATTGTGTGTTGTATGGAAGAGTGATAAGGAGGGAAAATGTCTATTTAAAAAAGCTTCTTAGGGAGGACAATAACGAAAACAGGTTGAGAAACACTGCCCTAGAGTAAGGCCTATTCTAGAGCCACCCTATCAAAGCCTAAAACCAACCTCTGACCAAGCCCACCAGTGAGACAGAGTGGAGGTTACGGTAAGCAGAGTTTGAAGATAACCTGTGTAATTCCCTACCCCTGAGTGTGGCTGGCACCTGTGCCTACAGGGGAGTTGCTCCCTTGATTACATGTATCATATAAGATCCTGCAGAGAGTCTCTGGTTGGCTTTGAAGAGGCAGGCTGCCTTGCTGGAAAAGGACCTCTTGACTAGAGAGACAACCTCCAACTAGAGAGACAACAGGGACCTTGGTCTAAACTGCAAGGAATTGAATTCTACCAACAACTTGAAAAATCTTAGATGAAGAAGACCCTGAGTCTCAGATGAGATTTCAGTCCTGGAATAGACCTTGATTTCAGATGTATGAGACCCTGAGCAGAGAATCAAGCTAAGTGGAGCATGGACTTCTAACCTATAGAAACTGAGAGGTAATAAACGTGTTGTTTCAACCCAGTACTTCTGCAGTAACTTGTTAAGCAGCAACTGAGAACATATACAGAGGTGAGTCTAAAATTAGAAATACTTAGAAAACACCTCAGGATTTTTCACAAATTGACCCTAATGAAGCCGACAGAACTCCAAGATGATTAGCCAAACCTGCTAAAATAGAAATTAACAATACTCACAAGATGATATAGAATTCAGTGTCTCAACAACCTATCAGTAACAATGTCTATTATATAACTAAAAAGTAGTAGGTTATTACAACCTGTCACAAAGGAAAACGTGACCCATAGTCAAGTCAGAAAAAACAAAACAAAACAAAACAAAAAAACACCCAAGAGAAACTGATTTGAGGAGGCCCAGACAGTGGAGTTAGAAAACAGATTTTAAAGCAGCTATCATAATTATGTCCAAAGAAGTAAAGGAAATGATGATCTTAACTCAATAAAGAATCTCAGAGAAACAGAAATTACAAGAAAAGAGCCAAAGGTAAATTCTGGAAGCAAAAGCACTTAATTAAAAAGAAAAAAAATCATTAGGTGGTATATCAGTTGCCTGTGTCTATGATAACAAACTGTCACAAACATGGTGGCTTAAAACAACCGAAATTTATCCTCTGACAGTTATGAAGGCCAAAATTCTGAAATCAGTTTCAATGGGCCCAAACAGGCATCAGCAGGGCAGCACTCTCTCTAGGGGATTGGGGGAAAATCTATTTCTTGTCTTTTTCAGCTTCGAGTGGCTGTGGCATCCTAGGTTTATGGCCAGACTACTCAATTCTTGCCTCTGTCTTCACATCATCTTCTTCTCTAACCTTCCTCTGCTTCTCTCATAAGGAGTCTTGTGAAGACATAGGGAGTCTTCACAAATATAGAGTAATCTGGAATTGGGACATAGTATATCTTTTGGCGGGGAGCACCATTCAGCCCAATCCATATGGGCTTACTTGCAAGTTACAATGGCAAAAAATAGTCAGTGAATTTGAAGACAGAACAATAAAATTTTATTCATTTTGCAGATTAGAAAGTAAAGAGATTTTAAAAGGACCAGAGTCTCAGGGACATGACTAAAAATATCCTCTGATCTAAAATACCTATATTAAAAGTTCGAAATGAAGACATTGAGAACCAGGTAGAAACTTGCAGAAATAGTGACTGAAATTTCCCTGATTTACAGATCTGAAGAACACATCAAGCCCTATATAAGATAAATACAGTATGATACATAGCCATATCAAAGTTAAAATGCTGAAAAACAAGGACAAAAATATAATCCCAATAACAGCCAAAGAAAAGGAACACATTAAAGATATGCTTTAAAATAAAGGGTGATGCCAGGCGTAGTGGCACACGCCTGTAATCCCAGCATTTGGGAGGCTGAGGCAGGAGGATCATGAGTTCAAAGCCAGCCTCAGCAACTTAGCAAGGCCCTA